>PVHX01008130.1:0-85955 GCA_004024805.1 Geosciurus inauris | reverse complement strand
CGATTCTCCTGTCTCAGCCTCCCTAAGTACTGGGATTACAGGCTTGAGCCACCACGCCTGGCTCGAATTCACATTTTCAAGTGAACCGGATTCTTTGAATCTCTGTGCTACATGTATCTCATGTAGCCACTTCTCCCACTTCTTTTTACTGTTCCCGTATCATGAGCTCAGACACTGAAGCAGCATCTGTCCAGTGATCTAGGGTACATTCCAAAAGGGCAGCGGGGTTAGCACCAGGGGAGGAATGTGAAACAGGAAAGGGTAGAGCAGGAAGCTTGGGAGCAGAGAGAACCTAAAAAAAAAAAAAAAGTCATGATGTCACCAAAAGCAATTATTACACTAAGTTGGGTTAAACTTTTTCTACCACAGTAAAGGCAAGTCCACCCACTCTCTGGGAATCCTGTCTCTGCTCTATAGAATAGAAGCTGGAGATAAAAAGTCATCAGAAGTCGCCTGGGTAACCCACAAACCTGGCTAAAGTCAAGAATCCTTGCAGGGGGGGCTGGGGCTATGGCTCAGCGGTTGAGCACTTGCCTCGCATACGTGAGGCACTGGGTTCGATCCTCAGCACCACATAAAAAAAATAAATAAAGATATTGTGTTCATCTACAACTAAACAAAATATTTAAAAAAAAAAAAAAAAAAGAATCCTTGCAGGGTTTGTCTTATCTATATCAGGTTTCTCTCTTTCAAACAGTCAGTGTAGGATCCTACAGGTTGTTTGGTTGGTTGGGTTTTCATCTACAAACCATTTGTTTGATAATCTTGATTTAGTCAGGTTGTCCTACCTACCTGACAATTACCTACACTGTCACAGCTCTGCTGGGATCTACAGCTGGAGGCTGTTGTTTCCCAAAAGTGAAGCAGATAACGCCTGCCTTCTGTGGGGTGTTCTCTCCCTTTGTGTCACACCCTGTTTTTCACTTGAGCTTGTTCCTCCCAACAGTGGTGCAGTTGTGAAGGCGCGGGATAAGTACCGGCATCCTGAGTGCTTCGTGTGCGCAGACTGTAACCTCAACCTAAAACAGAAGGGCTACTTCTTCGTGGAGGGGGAGCTGTACTGTGAAACTCACGCAAGAGCCCGCACAAGGCCCCCAGAGGGCTATGACATGGTTACTCTGTATCCCAAAGCCTAAGTCCCATGCAGCTGGAGCACGCACACACGCACTCATGCACACATGCACATTCACACGCGAGGACGGGAATGGCTTTGGGCAGGATCATGGCAACTGTCAACTCCGAACCTAAAGCCTAGGCTTTTAGACATTTATTGTGTATGGAGAGAAAGAAATGGAAGGCAAATACCTGCTCTATGACAAAAACATACATTTAGCTATGTTTTGCAACTCTTTTTATCTTTGGGGGATAGCAATAATAACATTTACAGCAATAATTTTTTTGTATGTCATGCTTTAGAATTTGCATTTATAATATGACCATTCAAAGCATAAACATCAAGATAGTTGGGGGAGTCCAGTTGTCTTTCCTAGACAAGTTGATTTTGGCAATTGTAGTAAATACCAAATAATAGTCTTGTATTCTAACATAATCTGCAGCTGTCTGTATCTGTTTTAATTATTAGCATGCATGTCAAAATTCCCAGGATTTCTCTAGTTTCATATTCAAACATATATATACCACTGAATGCAACAAACATAATAAATACATAAAATGTTTTTAAAATACCTAATGATGTGGCACTCAATGAATTCAGTTAAAATCAATATGTCAATGAAAGATATGATTATATCTTGACATGTACACTAATACCCAAATATTTTAAAAAATATTTGTCTTCTTTGGTTTTTATAACTCACTCTTTCTTAAAAGCCCAAATTTTCAGCTGATGGTGGGGAATTTAAATCTGCTCATTAAAGGTAATTCTAATTAAAAGTTTACTTTGCTTCACCACAGTCTCTTTCAATTGAAATGTCTCTTGCAGATCAACATTCAGGCAAATGGAATTTTCAAAGTCCATCAAGGCTGCTTTCCTGCACTCAATAATTCACCTCTGCCTCCTCCTCCTTCCTGAGATAGCATCTCCAGGAGGAGATAGTAGGACATACCTTAAAGGAAGGCAGAGACAACCAGTCTCCTGTGTCTTGCTTATATCCATTGCTGAAATCCACGGTTTCACTTGTGGTCTGTTTCTCAATATGGAGCCAAGCAATAATCCCACCTCCAGAATTCTTAGCTCAGCCTCCCAGGGAGTCAAGAATCCTCTGTATCTCAGGCATGAACTCCATCTGGCCCCTAGCCCAGGCAGTCTGCCATGTAGGCTCTGCTTGGAGTTACCTTGCCTCTCACCCAAGGTGGCCCCATGGGAATGCCCTTGACTTGCATCTCTCACCTACTTTCCATGTTCCTCATCAGGGATACATAGGAGCTTCTGGAACTGTCTCCTCAAAGTTCAAACCACAGGGAAGCAGCAGGGTGGAGAGATGGGAATTGTCTTGGCCCTCTCTCCACCTCATCACACAGGCATCTCTACTGCAGCTGCCTACTGACCTAGAGCGAGTGTTCTCCTCCCAAGGTGTCCCAAATAGGACACCAGTTTTATTTCTATGGGATTCTCCCAAACTTAACTGATTCTGGTTTGTCCAGAGGTCTGACCCAGTGGGAGGAGCCAAAATACCTGCCTACAGGCATGTGAGATACAATCCCTGTGCCAAAATATTTATTTATAGAACCATTTAAAAAATAAGAAACTTTTGAGATCGAAAATATAAATGTATTCAAAATACATTTTTTTAGAGGAGTAAAAGTTTATTTTGGAGCTTATGGTTTCAGAGGACTCAGTCCACAGACAGCCAGCTCCAGGTCAGAGGTGAAGAAGAACATCATGAGGAAAGCCGCTTAGGACATCACACACGAGGAAGCAGAGAGCCAAAATACATTTTTATTCGAAGGTTATTTTTAAATACTTTGTTCTGGGAAACCTAAAGATTTGGAAACTAGAGAGTAAAGGAATGATAATTGGCTTAGAAAACCTGAAAAAGTTTAAACCCAATGTACCAATCAGAAAACTGAAAAACAACCCCATTTACTCTCTAGAATCTTGAAAATGCATGAGAATTAACAGCACTAGGCACTTTTGGACTAGATGATAAAAGGTGTAACTACCATAAGGAGGACTGAGTGGAAGCTGTGTAAAAAGCTCTTATCCCCTAGAAGTTCCTTTGTCCCCGTACGCGCTCATACATATTCCCCAGCATTTCCCAGAAAGTCTGCATTATCCAGAAAAAGTGAGGCAGAACATCTTTGAACTGGAATATGGAAGTACAATGGATGATAGGTGTACCATACCAAAAAAAAAAAAAAATAAGGAAGAATGAATGATTCAAGAAAAAATCATGCATTAGACATTATATTGTACATGAATGTACACTGTTTATTAGACATTAGTTGATATTTTCCTTAAAATTGTATTTTATATATTTTATATGTAATAGATTACATAATGAACTGCTTAAAATCTAGTTTAATAAGGAGCTTTTTATTTTTTTAATTCTTTTTTACTTTTGAATCCTCAATGTTAGCAGAGATCCTGTTGTTTAACAAACATTTGTTCAGATCATATAGGTGGAAGAAATAGTCATTTGCTCATCTGAATCATACGCTTGCCTGTGATAAGTCTTCTCCTGGTTCGACATATGGATCTAAATAAAAGCTTGCCCAGGGAGAGAGAGAAGGGGAAGGAAAGGAAGGTTCTGGGAAGGAGACTGAGCAACTACTGTTGCATGCATGTATAATTGGAGCATAACGAATCCCATTATGTAAAATTATACAATTATAATGCACCAACAAAAAATTTTTTTCAAACCTTGCCTAGATTCTGACAAGGTCAGGCACAGTATAATTTCACATAAACTTGGCTAAAATAGGTCTCAGGGAGAGGGAGTTCCACTTCAGTGAAGAGAAAGAATCCACCAGGTGTCTCATCAGGAGATTCAGCTTCAGTACTCAGCATTGAAGGGCTATTCTGCTAAATGAGCCTGGTCAGCCAGGACATAGCCCTCCAGTTTTTGTTGAAGCTGAGTATGGTTGCCATGTCCTCATCACTCCATTTGAAGTCAAAGACCTGAAAGTTCTTGACAATGCATTCTGGTGTCACAGACTTGGGGATCACCACCACATTCCTCTGAATCTGGAACCAGATCAGAACCTGAGCAAAGGATTTTTTTGTGTTTTGCTGCAACCTCCTTAGTGAAGGGTCTTCTGGTTTAGCCCAAGGTCTATCTGGAGAGCCCAAAGGGCTGTAAGCTATGACAGTGACACCCTTAGGGTGGCAGAATGGGATCATTTTCCCCTGGATGAGATATGGGTGAAACTTGACCTATTTAGTCACTGGTTTACATTTGAGTCTGGATTTGTTCAAGATCCTTTCACATCGGAAGTGGCTGAAATTGGAGATACCAAGGGCTTTCACCAACTCCTCATCTACCAGCTCCTTCCTGACCTCCCAGGCATCCAAGAATGTTACTTTACATTAGGTTGTTGTCTGTATCATCTAGGGGAATAAGTCCTTCCCAGACTTAAATCCCTGGGGTCAATGAATAAGATAGACATCCAGATAGTCCAGTTTCAGATCAAGGTTTCCCTGCAAAGGTGCACTACAACTTGCTCACAATAAAGAGGTCCTCCAGCTTCACCACCTTCTCTTAGATCTTCTTTTGGATATCTTCTCCTACCTCATTCTCATTCTGATAGACATAAGCACAATCTATGTGGTGATCTTGCACCAATGGCCCCCTTCACAACTTCTTTGACTTTGCCTGGGGGAGGCTTCCAAGTGCCCATATCCAAAATGGGCATCTTGGCTTTGGTGCTGAGCTCCACAAATGTGGCCATGGTTGGTTCAGGAATGGTTCTGAGAGAGCAGATAGATGTCTAGTGTCCTCAAGAGCTTTTTATAATAAAAATAAAATAGTATAGTTCTAATCTGAAATTCAGAAGAGATATGTTTTGGGGTTTATTTTGGGGGGGTTGTTTGCTTTTTATATGAGGAATTGAACCCAGGGGTGCTTAACCACTAAACCATATCCCTAGCCCTTTTTAAATTTTATTTATTTGTTTGTTTGTTTATTTACTTATTTATTTTAATTGAGGCAAAGTCTCGCTAGGTTGCTTAGAGCCTCACTTAGTTGCTGAGGCTGGTATTAAACTTGAGATTCTCCTGCCTTAGCCTCCCAAACCTATGGTATTACAGACATGCACCATCACACCCCGCAAAAGAGGTATGTTTTAAATTGGATAATTTAAACTATGTGACTAAGGCTAATGAAGTATGCCCTTAAATTGTGCATCTATTGTTTTGAATAAAAATTGTTCTTTTGAAAATTCAAGCTAGAAATTTAAACATGGAAAAAATTACCAAGTAAAGAAAAAAAATTAATGCTATATAAAAATTGTTTTAAAATATATAAGGTTCAGAATGAGAATGAAAATAACAACATTGAAATGAAAAAAGATTCAAACTTTTGGCCAGATGTGGTTGTGTATGCCTATAATCCCAGTGGTTAAGGAAGCTGAGGTAGGAGGATCTTGAGTTCAAAGCCAGCCTCAGCCAAAGTGAGGCACTAAGCAACTCAATGAGACCCTGTCTCTAAATAAAATACAAAATAGGGCTGGGGATGTGGCTCAGTGATCGAGTGCCCCTGAATTCAATCCCCAGTACCCCTTACCACCAAAAAAAAGAGAGAGAAAGAGAGATCCAAATTCTTTTAAAAAAGCAAACTAATATGAAAGCAAGATTTCTCCCATGTAGCATTTTGTCCTTGAATAATGAATTCACAACAGGAATCCTACATAGGAATTCATGCCATGAACAAAGAATGCCAACCAGTTTTTATTTAGCTCGCATAATAACATATTTTCTCAGAAAACAGATTTAGCCACTGTGCATAGATATATAAGCTTTTGAAAGCTAACAATAATCAATGAAGCTATCCACAATTAAGAATTGGGCTTCTATGAACTTTGGACTCATGATTAACTAAATTGCTGTTTTTCAGAGTAAGCTTAGGAGAGAGTTGCCACACTCTACTGCAAAGGTGATTGATTAAATGAAAACAATTCTAGTTATCATATTTTTGCAACTGGATAAGCAGAATGGAATTAAGTTTAATGGTTAATGTGACCCACTAAGGATTTGCTCATCTTTACACAAGATAAAGTTTCTTAATTGCCCAATAAGGGAACGCTCCAAGATTAACAGAATGGAGCTTTAGGTTTCTTCTATTAACTACTTTATTCACAAACATTTGTCAAATTGTCCTTGGAACAGATCTGATTTCAGTCCTAATAAAAACTACTGCTTATAATGATTACTCTTTATTATCATGTCACCATGGTCTTATGCTCTTTTCTTTTTTCACAGTATAACATCTGTACCTTAAGCAGAAAAAAGAATATTGAAAAAAGAATGAGGCATTAACAAATCAATAAGCCATTTGCTTGACCTCTATGACTGTAATGATTATGCTCTCAGGTCTCTAGCCACTGTCAGGAGCACTTGATAAATATTTATTGAGTACTCACTGAGTAAGAAAGGTTAAGATGACATAACAAAATAGTCTTTTAATACTTTTGCCCATATTTACAAATTGACTTTTTAAAGCTGATTAGAATGTTTCATGTGATTAATTTTAAAACTAAGTACCTATAATATGTGGTTGCTTTATCATAATGACTCCCACATTTTTAAGGAATATTATCAACCCTTTATTTGATTGTTTGATTACCAATCAAACTTAAAATCAGATATTAACATTAGCTTTTCAAATACTTGAGAACTTTGTCTAAGTACGCAGAGAATTCCAAAAAATGTTTTATTCTCTTTAGAAATAAGGAATATAGCACACCTTTATTTATGAATTATCAGCATAATTCCACATCCATAATTCAAAGAATACAATATCTAAAACCTAATTACCATCTCCATCATAAGGATCTTGTAAGAATTGACTTTAAGACTATATAAAATACAAAATGTTTCTTTAGGGATGAAAATTACTCTGTTCATTTATTTCTTTCATTATTATTCTGGTTAAAATATACATGTTATCTATTTCAGTACCAAGAGCAAAATTTTGTTATAGTTTTAGAACTACCTCTCACAAAGCCAAATTCCCATTCCACCTCCTTTCATGAAGTACACAAGTTGAAAAGTCCAAGTGTGTATGCATTACCCATCATAAATATAGGAGTGGCAGTAGAATGAATCAGACGTAACTTTCCTATGTTCACATATGAATATATGACCAGTTTAACACCACATCATATACAAACACAAAAATGGGAGGTTATGCTCCATATGTCAAAATGCATTCTACTGTCGTGCATAACTAAAAAGAACAGATAATAAATAAATAAATAAGTGTACCAAGGTGTGCCTACAGCTGGTTCATTAAGGTACTGAGGCTACAACCCCGATGTTGCACACGGGTACCTGCACTAGGCACAAGTGCCTTTGGTGCCATTTCCTTCAGTGCTGCTTGGCCTCTCCCTTCTTGCATCTAAGGCTCCAGTTGCTGCATCTGAGTTTACAAAGTTCCCAACCATCATCCTTCTGGAAGGTGATTTCATTCTGCAAACTTTTCATTCCTCCTCCAGGATACATTTGTCCTTGACCCCAGTTTTCTTGATTAGTGCTTAATCTACCAGCTACTCTAACAGATCATGCTAACAAGTACTCGTAATTTTCTGCTAATCTCATTTATGTCAGATACTAACATTTTGTTCTTAAAAATTCTTTAATCTAAAGGAAGATCTCCAGTGGCAGAAATCTTAGACACATTGGTTTGGGGGAAAAAATACTATGTGGCAGACACTTAAATGGCTCTCAAATGACTTATTAGGAAAAGAAAGAAAGTTGATCACAGGTTCAATACCCAATTCAGCCATTTGACTTTAACCTTCAGAGATTATACCAGAATTGAGAAACTCTTCAGATCAATTCCATTTTTTACATGTTTTATTAAAGGATAAAACACATACTGAAAGGTCCATACACCGTCACAACGAGTTTATTCACAATGCGTGAAGAAACAGGTGACCTGTGGCCACCCAGGAGTGAAGAAATGAGATACAGTTAGCTTTCTAAGCCTGTTCCTGCCATCTGCCATTTATTAACGTACCCTAGTCTCCAAAGTTTTCTGCTATGCTAACTTCTAATGCCATATGTTAATTTTTATAACACGAAAATAAAGTTTAAACTTAATATAAATAAAATCATATAGCAAATACTCTTTTGATTCCACATATTGACCTTTTTCATCACTCTTTATTTCTTTCTGCATTTCCATGTTTGAATCTTTAAGAACTTCCTTTAGTTATTCTTTAGGGAAGATCTGCAAAAGACAAATTTGCTCTATTTTAGTTTTTCTGAAACTTTTTTATTTCAGTGTCATTTGTAAAGGCTCTTTCACTTCCTAAAGAATTTTAAGTTAACAGTTATTTTCTTATTTTGGCATCCTTTTACTATGGTAACATATATATATGAATACATACATATATGTAACATTCACCATTTTTAAGTATACAATTCAGTGATATTAAGCGCATTTGTGGTGTTGTACAACAATTATAAATATTCATTTCAGAATTTTTTCATCATCACCAAACAGAGATTCTGGACCTGTTAAATAATAACTCCCCATTCCCCCGTCTCAATCCCTGGTAATCTCAATTACATTTCTGACTTTGAATACGCCTATTCCAGACAGAATCATACAATACTTGTCCTTTGGTTTCATCCACTTAGTACGATGCTTTCAAGATTCATCCATGTTGTGGCATATAAAGAACGGCATTCCTGCTAGGCATGGTAGCACACACCTGTAATCTCAGTGATTCGGGAGGCTGAGGCAGGAGGATCACGAGTTCAAAGCCAGCCTCAGCAACAGCAAAGCACTAAGCAGCTCAGTGACAACCTATCTCTAAATAAAATATAACAAAGGGCTGGGTGTGTAGTTCAGTGGTTGAGTGCCCGAGCTCAACTCCCAATAAAGAATTGCATTCCTTTTGAAAACTGAATAATATCCCATTGTATCAATATAACATATTTTGCTTATCCAATCATATATCAATGGACTTATAGGTTGTTTCCACCTTTTGATTATTGTTAATAATGATGCTATAAACATTGGTATGCAAATGTAAGTTATTTTATTTTAGTACCTTTACTTTCAAAGATTGTAATACTGATGGTATCTAAATTACCACTAAATACTATAAATTTAAACATTAAGGCAAAATATGGAAACAACAACCCCCATAGATTATGACCTTGTAGCTACAAAGAACTAATCTTCCTCTGCTGACTACATATAGTTAATTGAGTATATATGTCTATTTTTAATTGAATTCTATCATAAAACTTGACATAATTTATTGCTCACACTCATACCTTATTTCTAAGCTTTACAACAATAAATATTTTACAGATGAGGAAAAGTTGCAGAGAATTTAACTTTTGTGAAGGACCAAACAAGTAGAGTAAAAAACAGCATTTAAATTCACGAACATATCCTAGTAACAAGTAATACAGTTTGGGAATCCTTAAACCTCTGAATTCTAAACATCATCAAAATTCCTCCTCTCTATTGTATTATTTATATCACTATTAACTTAAAGACTGTGTTTGTTATTTTATAATAAAAACCATTTCTTCCAAGAAAGCTAGAAAAAAGTAGTGTGGAAAAATAATGACAAGCAGTGATGTTATTATGTAAAGATGTCACATTTGTCATGGAAAGAGTTCTGGATAAGTATTTGTATTCTGGCTGCAGCCTTGCCATCATCCAGAAAGATGGACTGCATGATCTCTGAGACTTCCGTCAGCTTGTACATTCAGTGACCTGTACTTGAAATGTCTTCTTCAGTGTCAGCTGGGTTGACTATTCCATTTAGCAAGGGTGTGGTGTCAATGTGGCCAGATTCTTGGTTCAATTTAGAAGTTTCTTTCTGTTCCATGGTCACAAATGCCATGGTCACCTCTGACTTATGCCACGGCTCACAATAGAAGTGAAGCAAGAAACAGATTTGTTATTTAAAATGCATTAGCTCCATGGAAGTACACATTAGTGGTATCCTTTCAGGGCAAGGGAAATATGCTATTATTATTGATGTGTAGCAAAGTGACCAGAGGCAGGGCAGCTGGTAAATGTCTAAAAACCAGAAAGGAGTTTAGCACCAGCTAAAAGAGGACTCAGTACTGTGAACTGAATTAAAGACTCCTCAATTTAGAAGAAGCTACAGAGACTACTGCCTCTAAATGTACTGAGACTGATAAACTCCTACACCCCTTCTGGAAACTTCACAGAGCAAACACTGATGACCTGAGTGCTTAGTTACAGGGAAATGTGCTCACTCGTGCTTCTGCCTCTATCATCTCTAGCAAATGGCCAAAACTTCACACGTTTAAAAAGACTGTGCATCTTTGTCTTCTTGGTCCAAATCATACCTATTGCTCTATTCCTCAAGTGATTCATTTTTCTACTCAATCTCTCTCTATCAGTGACTCTTATTCTTACCCTACAAATCAAGTATTCTACTCACCCTAAAAAAAATCTCTCTTAAATGCAAATTAAAACTACACTGAGAGCTCATCTTACTCCAGTTAGAATGGTAACTATCAAGAATACAAGTAACAATAACTGTGGGCAAAGATATGGGGAAAGGGTACACTCATACAGTGCTGGTAGGAATGCAAACTAGTGCAACCACTATGGAAAGCAGTATGGAGATTCCTCACAAAACTTGGAATAGAACCACCATTTGACCCAGTTATCCCACTTCTCCTTGCCATATACACAAAGGACTTAAAATCAGCATACTATAGTGATGCAGCCACGTCAATGTCTATAGTAACTCAATTCACAATAGCTATGCTATGGAACCAACTTAAGTGCCCTTTAATGGATGAATGGATAAAGAAATTGTGGTACATATACACAGTGGAATATTACCAGTCATAAAGAAGAATGAGATTATGACATTTGCCAGTAAATGGATGGAACTGGAGAGTATCATGCTAAGTAAAATAAGCCAATCCCAAAAAACCAAAGGCCCAATGTTTTCTCTGATGTGTGGATGCTGAATCATAATAAGCGGAGTGGGGAGAGAAAAGAATAGACGTACTTTGGATTAGACAAAGTGGAATCAAGGGAAGGGAGGGTGGATGGGAATAGGAAAGACTATAGAATAAATCTGACATAACTTTCCTATGTTCATATATGAATAAATGACCAGTGTAACTCCACATCATGTGCAATCACAAGAATGGGAAGTTATACTCCATGTATGTATAATATGTCAAACATTCTACTGTCATGTATAACTATAAAGAACAAATAAAAAATCTCTTTCCTTAACACCTGTTTCTTCTTAAGATACCTTGATGTTTCTCTGTGTCTATCCCTTTAGAATATCAAACTTCCTAGAGTTAGACTAACCACTCTCTCAATAAACCCACTGTACTTCTAAATAAGTCCTCTTATGATCACAAGTTGGAGCTTCAGCAAGTTAGCAAGATCCTGTCTCAAAATTTAAAATAAAAAGGGCTGGGGGTATAGCTCAGTGGTAAAGCACCCCTGGATTCAATCCCTGGTACTTCAAAAAAAATTGTAATAAAAATTTAAGAATATTAAATAACTCCTCTTAAAAGCAGCAATCAGCTTCCTAAGAGCCAAAGCTGGTGGTTATCCTTATTTATGGAGTTTATTCTCTTATATAAATAGAATAAAGTTAAAATTCACATAAAAGGCAAGTTAATGAAGACTGAGTATAGAAGTGTTTCCATTTGGATCAAGCCTTTGAGCTGTGGAAGGAGGGCCCATGAGTCACCCAAGACTGTGGTCCTCTCTGTGATCAAAACACAACTCTTAGGACAAGTGCCCAAATTTGTTATATCTTAAGGGTGACTTAGTTACTTTTTCATACTACTAAACATTTTATCTATGATTAATGACAGTCTTGTTATCTCAGGTTTCAAAAAAGATCTTATGAAGCTAAAAACCCCAGAAAAGTACTTAAGCCTGGTAATAAGTTTCTAAGAATAGATTTGACTAGCTTGTTTTGTGCAATGCTCTTGAATTTGTTCCAGATTCTTAAATCTGCAGCTGTCAGTTAACAGGTGAGGGCTCTAAGAGGAGAATTCAAAGATTGTGAAATACTGTGATTCACAGTTTTTTAAGTTGTAGTAAAGATTTTAATTCCATTCTTTAAGCCATGAACTTCACAATTAAAAAAGCTTGCAGATTTTTTTTCAGGGCAGTTGGTAGACTGATCAACATATGAGACCAGAGAAAGCTTATCCCTTGACAAGTTCTTCTCTACTGTCTATGTGACATGAGACCAAATGAAATAGAAACAGTCTTACCATGTGGAGAAGATAGTACAGGGGAAATGTGATACCATATCAGGTAATAGAAGCCTTTAGCTCTAGTATTAAACATGTTTATACTTTCTTTATACATTTGCAAAATTTAGATGAAATACTAACCTACTTCATACAATTATAACTTGTTCTGGGAAAAAAAGTTTTTAAGATATGCTGATTTGGGCAAAATCAAAGTTTCAGAATCAAGAAGTCTAATACTGGCCAGTTTTTAAAAAGTTTTCAAAAAAATTTCCTTACACCCTTCCTATATTAGACTGTTCCTCCATGTAAATCTAGAGAACAATTTTTTTTCATAAAACTCCACAATCAACACCATGAAGCGTCAGGAAGAACATTTCACTTTTTGGGGAATAATTATATGTGGAGGGAGGAAACGTAACCTCCCCCAGAGTGTTTTGAAACAGGAAACATTGTTTACCTATTTTCAAATGAGACACAAATCATTCAGTGTCACCTGAGCAAGAATAGTGACAGGGAGATCTGGGCAAGCAGACTGCATAATCTGACAGGTTTTTCTGGATATCACTAACACTTTCTTGCCTGTGTGTGGAGAATCTGGGTGCTATTAAAGAGTCTGAGTACTCAAGAGCTATCAAATAGCCTAGAAGAATCTCAAGAACCAGTTTTTACTGGTTTACCCCATAATGAAATTTTTCCCATTTTGGAACCCCACTTCTCTTTTACCTTTGCTAGTTTTCATTTGTCTCGTAGAAAAGCAAATAATCACTTTATCTGACTTTCACAACATAGCAATGAGTAACTTTAGGGTCAAGATGATAGATATTCAGAGTTCCCATAAAAAAAAAAAAAAAACCACATTTTAAAAATACATTCTAACAATATAGCTGATACAGGAAATTATATTCTTTGCAATTAATGTAGCATCAGACAGACTTACATTTTCAAAAATGGCAATTGACCCCTTGATACTCTTATAAAAATCAATTGCAGATGAATAGCAAATCTAAACGTGAAAAGTAAAACAACAAAGCTTCCAGAAACAAAAATAGAAGACTCACTTCATGATCTTGCAAAAAGGAAACTTTGGGTGTCTAATCTCAAGAAGGAAAAGGGGATCACTCATGGGAGAGGAGCAGTGGGGTCAGTAGTCAGATCCCTAATAGGGTGAGCAAGTGACCCTAAGTGGGAATGGCTGGGACATGACTGCATCAGCACCCAAGAAGGATGAGGAGATCTTCACAAACAGCCCAGTCCAGAGTACCGGTCCAGTGATGTGAGGACAATGTCAAAGTAGAAGAGAAGCTAAATGGAGTGCTGAGTCCAAATTGAGGAGGAAGAGGAGACCGTGCAACACACAGGAAGTAGGACTTTGCTCAGATAAGTGACTCTGTACTGGATAATGGATGTCATGATTTTCGTTGTTGGTAAAGGAAATTATAAAGATGTAAAGAAAGCCGGGCGTGGTGCCACACGCCTGTAATCTCAGCACTCTGGGAGGCTGAGACAGGAGAATTGCGAGTTCAAAGCCAGCCTCAGCAACCACGAGGCGCTAAGCAACTCAGTGAGACACTGTCTCTAAATAAAACACAAAATAGGGCTAATCCATACAGATGAATATCATAAATGAACAAATTAAAAGTTGATGATAAATGGAATATTTACATAGTTTAAAGTATCTTCCTACAAAATACTTATTAATTACAAAGGAAGAAATAAAAGTAACTTTACTGGAGAACCTTGACAGACACTACCTTAGTAAAGTCATCAAATGAACATCATCAACGAGACAAATCACAAATTAGACGACACATTCTCCTGCTCTCTCTTTAAAAGACACCCTCTTTTCCTGATCTTTGTGCTAGGATAGTTGAATCTCTTTAAATAATAAAGAACCACAGGAAAAAAATTTCAACAATGGTATGGAATAGCAATCTCGTCTGTGGGGTCTAGAGTTGCAGCTCCCTGTGGGCCTTCCATAAGTAACTACTGTATCCACTGGAGTAGGAGCCCTCACAAGGATTTTACTAATCCTCACAACAATTGTTCCCCACGCTAAAGACAGGTAAACTGATGCTCAAAGAGGCCAAGTTATAGTCACTGTTACCCACTGAATTCATAATAGAGGGAACTTCAAGTAGTTGACAGGTGGCAAGAGCTTTAAGTGGGCATGAGTAATCAGATAAGACTTTCTCCACTTCTCACAAATGCTGTAAAATGCCCCCCAAAGAGCTGGACCCACCACTCATTCCCATTTTTTAGAGACATGTTAATTCTCTTTACCAATTTCAGATTCTCTTTTTGAATAACAGGGTCACCAAATTCACCAAAGATCCCCTAACAAGAAGTCTTTTCTGAGGTGTGCCATTCTTAAGGTAGGCGTTTTCATTATTGAAAACATTTTTCTGAATGTATTATAACTGCAATGGACTTTTAATACACTAATTACAATAATTTTCTGACAAGTTAATTGGGTTTTGTTCTAACTGAAAATGACATGATTTCATTTCCAAATGAGAAATGCATTTGATCACCAAGAGGCATGTTGACCTAACACCTAAAACGAACTGTCCTTCTTACTAATGAGTCTCTTTTCTGACGAGTTGATTGAGAAGTATCTCAAAATTAAATGTCTCTATTGAGATAAGTGCACTGTCTAATTTTGTAAGAACCATAATCTGTTTTTTCTATATTACACTACCTGGTATAACAGCCTTCTTTTTAAACCCACACATAATTTCTATGTAATAATCAATATTCATTTGCCATCTGTTTTAGGGAGCTTTTTCACTGCTGTTACCAGAAGACCTGACAAGAACAATTAGAGAAGAAAAAGTTTATTTTGGAGCTCATGGTTTCAGAGGTCTCAATTCATTGATGGCCGACTCCATTCCTTACGGCTGAGGTGAGGCAGAACATCATGGCGGAAGAGTGTGGTGGAGGAGAGCAGCTCAGGACAAAGCAATGGTGAGGAAGCAGAGGGCTCTGCTCACCAAGAACAAAATATGTATCTCAAAGTCATGCCAGCAGGGAATCTCCTCCAGCCACACCTCACTTGCTTACAATTACCACCCAGTTAATCCCTATCAGGGGATTAATGCACTGATTAGGTTAAGACTCTACATAACCAAGTCATTTCACTTCTAAACTGTCTTGCATGGTTTCACACGTGAGCTTTTGGGGGATACCTAATATCCAAACCACCATAATTCACAAATATTACATAGGTAAATTGGAGTTAGTACCAAATATTAAATTATGCTACTTATCCTATTACTAGAAGTTAACAACATAGCATTGCATAAAATATAATAATTTGTTATGGAAATTTCCTTAACATAAAAATCACGTTTTAAAATGTAGTGGCTTTTATTCTTTATTTAGCTTTTTATTCATGCATTATAGTTGTAGATTATGATGGGATTTGTTGTGACACATTTATACATACATGCAATATAATTTGGCCATATCACTCCCCAACACTTCCTCCCTCCCTCTCCTTCTCCCTCCCCAGATCCCTTTCCTCTACTAATCTCCCTTTGATTTTCAACAGATCCCTGGCCCACAACATTTTTTTCCCTTTTTCCTCTCTAGCTTCCATATATGAAAGAAAACATCCAACCCTTGACTTTCTGAGTTTGGCTTATTTTGCTTAACATAATTGTTCCAGTTCAATCATTTTCCAGCAACTGACGTATTTCATTTTCTATATGAGTGACTAAAACTCCATTGTGCATATATGCCACATTTTCTTTTTTTTTTTTTTAAATATTTATTTTTTAGTTGTGACAGAATATCTTTATTTTATTTTTATGTGGTGCTGAGGATCGAACCCAGTGCCTTATGCGCGCTAGGCGAGCACGCTACCACTGCGCCATAATCCCAGCCCCTGCCACATTTTCTTTATGCATTCATCCATTGATAGGCACTTAGACTTTTTCCATTGTTTGCTTATTGTGAATTGTGCTTTTATAAACATGGGAATATAATGGCTTTTTAATCTCCCTTCTTCTTTTGAAGTAATGCAATTTATTTAGAGTAGTAAGTACTTTAACAGACATATTAAAGTTCTCAAAATTATAGTGTATTATAATTGTCTACAGTACTATAAATTGTCAAATCTTCTAGAAATCATTCTGTAGGAAACAAGAAATTAGAGCAAATGAACATTGAAATGGTCATAAAATTTCATTTCCACAAAAGCAAGCCATATGTTAATAATATAACAAATCATTAAATCATAGTGACTTTAAATTCCTTATGACTGTGATTTAAAGTTTGAATTTTCAATGACTATATTCTGTGTGTAATGGTTGATATTGCAAAATAAATAATATATATTAATTTAAAACTTATTTAAAGATCTAATGCTGCTCAAATCCCTAAATGCTGAGACCACACTGATGAGTGGGTTGAAATAAGAGGAATAAAACGATAAGAACAATGAAATGGTGTAGGAAAAGCAAAAGAGAAGAACATCTGTCCCCAAATGTGCTCCTTTCTCCCCACAGCTTTGGTTCAACAGGTGCCGTCTTAAGTCAGCATATGATCAAAACCAATTTCTGGTTAGCAGGGAGGATGCGGGAGAAAATGCCCAAGTAGGACTGTACCCTGAATTTGGGCGCGCAAAGCAAAGGACAGGTTCTTCCCACCTCGCAGCTGTCCTGGGCACTGCTAGGCGGGTAAAGAGTCTGGCACAGCTGAAGCGGGGACCCACCCCTGCTCGCGGCAAAAGGGTGGGGGTGGGGCGCCGCCTCCAGGTCACCCAGTTACCAGGCAACGGGATGCCCCAACGTGAAGCTACTGAGCGGAATGTGTGGGCCAAGGCAGTTGGTGGAGAGATCTTGAGCAGCAGAAATGAGCCCGGGTAAGAACCGGTCCAGGGAGCTGCTTCTCTAGGGGGACCGTGGGAAGTGGAAGGTGGTACAGCGCTGCTGGGTCCCTTTACCCCTAAGCCACAGGTATTTCCCGGGTTGTCTGGAGCGCAGATCTTCTTGACTAGCCACACATCCCGGACTCAGCCCCAGAGAAGCACCCACCTCCCTCCCAGCCACCGTTGCGTGGCTGCAGCGCGCCCTCGGGTGGCCGCAGGGGGCGTGGACCACCTGGTTCTCTGCTCTCGCCTCCCCACCTGCTGGGGCTCCTGGTCTGCTCCACTCCTCACCAACCAAACCAAAGACTTTACTCGGTTCTATTACAGAAAAGCACGCTGAGGAAGAGGACGAGGTCGACTCCGTTCTCCTTTCAGCGTCCAAGATCCTAAATTCCTCCGAGGGGGTAAAGGAAAATGGTGGCTCTGAAACAGGTAAAATCTTCCCGGCCAGGTTGCTCCTATGACAATGATGCCACTTCCATACTGCATACAGACCACTGGCACATTGCCTGAGTCCACTGGCCCTACTGATGGTCTTCAATAACTAATATGATACTAATGATAGCCAGAACCACTCTAACCACGTAAATGTATCCATTCATTCAATCCTCACAACAGTTCTATGAAACAGGTACTGTCGTTATCCCCATTTTACAAATGAAGAAACAGGCCCAGAGAGGCTAACTAACTCCCCAAGGTCACACAGGTAGCAAAGGATAGAACCAAGATTCAGCAGGTTGTCTCCAGATTACAGGTCTTAACCACCACTCTGTACTATACTTCATCTCTAAATGACATCTCTAAATGAAGTTTTTTAGGTAGACACTAAAAATATACTTTTTTTAAAAAGCTACTTTTCACAGTAAATATTTGTGAACTACAGATTATTGTATGGGAGGATGTTTGGGAAAAAAAGCAAATGGCTATGGTTTTCAAACTTCACATGAACCATGAATAAGGTGTGTGTAAATATCCAGGTAAGGAATCTGAAAACACTGAAGCTGGAGTCTCATTTCCTTGAGAGAAGCCCGCAGTGATTATGCACCTCCCAGAGTGGCTGGTGTTCAGTGGGACATGCCAGGGAAGGAGCAGAGCACTTGAGCAGAGGTGGTATCTAGACCAATGGGCAAAATGAGGACCCCCATTGCTCGTAACCCATGTGCATCATATGGGTATTCAGATGCGGAAAAGTGCTCAAATAGAAGCCTGAGACTGGAACAAGAATTCTGCACCTTCACAAATCCAGAACCTCCACAAATGCCTCAGCAAGGTCCCTGAAAGAAGAGGCTAGAACAACCACACCTCAGTAGATGAAATACAGCTGGATACTCAGTCACCACCAAGATGAGAAACATCTCAGTGGAGGCCAGCAGGACCAGCCCCCTCTCTGCTCTTTGGCCCACCCACTTCCATCCATGAGACTCTGGCTTCCTTGTGCAATTGGGAGGGGTAAAAGGGACAGGGGAGAAAGAGTCCTGCTCACAAAAAGCTTAGACATTAAACTGGCACAGTATTTTACCTCCAAAAGAGAATTTAAGGTTGAAGAGATGAAGGTACTTCAACTTGGCAAGAGCATGTGTTATCTAGGGCACTGGAGAAAGATGCCAATATTTATAGAAAATGAAATCACTTATAAAATAGCACATATAATTGTTTACAAGTTACAGTCTTTCTTGTTAAAGCATGGTGTTTACACGTGCAGGATATAGCACAAGACAAGTACTCAGTAAATGCTAGGTATCCCAAATTGGGTACTGCCAAGGACGGCAGGATTTGCTACAACTGAAGGCAAATTAGGAGGTGTGACTTTGGACCCACTTTCTATTCTGTCTATACTTCACTGTCACCAAGTGATCCATTCTGAGTCCTAATCAACAGAATATTTACCTGATTTGCCTAAACAGTGCTAATTATTCATGCAGATAAGAACAATGAGTTCACATAATTAACCTTTGATTCATTGAAATGAGTATGTAAGAGATACTTTTGAACGTCAGGATGAACAACTGTGTTTTTTTCTAGCATCTCTGTCCTACCCAAGTCTTCATTCATTTTGTTTGTCTACCAAACAAATATTTCTGCGCACCTGCTATGTATCCAGGGCTGTTCTACCTGTTTGGAATCCACCATATGTAAGATCCCTGGCCACACAAAGCTTCTAGTGGAGGGAAGAGACAGACACGGGATATTGTGTGCAAGATAGGAGTAAATCTGATAAAGAAAAGGAAGGTAGAGAAGGAGGTGGGGAGCATGTGGAATATCAGAAGTGGGTAGGGAATGTACAGTTTTAAATAGGAAAAGACCCCTCTCAGCAGGTCACACCTGATCAAGGACCAGAAGAGGGAAAGAAGATTTCTAGGGAAAAAGCTCACAACTGCTGCAGCCTGAGTCAGGAGAATGGTTGGTGTCAGGGAGGAACAACTCCTATGACTAGAGCAGAATGAGTACGGGGGAGGGGTTCAGAGGAAAAAGGGGTGGAGAGTTTGTAGGATGTAAGGATTTGGGATCTCATTCTGAGCAAAATGAGAAGCACTAGAGGTTCTGAGCAGTCTTCCTTCCTCTCTATCTTACTAGACCATTTAAATTTAGGGAATCATCATTCTATCACCTACGCAATAATGCTTAGACTAAAACTTTTGAGTGTTTACTACATATTGTGTACTGGATATAAAGGCTCTACCTGCAACCTCACCTTGTGTGTGACAAAGCCAAGGACTCACCAACTCCATAGTTCATATCTCTCACAGCTGTGCAGATGGTGCCACAACTCATAAGTCTCCTAAAACAAGTACTCGAATCGTCATAGAAAACCTAGTATTTGAACCTGAGAATTACAAATCTTTGAAGCTGAGAGTCATCGCCATGTCACATTTTAAAAACTCATTTGCTCTCCCTTATCAGTTGGACAGAGGTATGCCCCTGATACTTTCTGCAAACATTAAATACAACATAACTTTCTGCAACCTTACAATAAATCCCTTTATGCTCACATTAATTATCTCAAAAGTCATTCCACTGATCTTTTTTTCTTACTTTTGACACTTAAATATAAAATATCTAGAGAATTTAAGTTGAATATAATATAAATATTATATTATAATATTTATATAATATTATATAGTTTATAGACAACAAGCTTCTTGAGGGATGGTACCTATCTTCCACCTCATCTAAATGCCTCCCAATACCATACATTCAGCAGGAACTTAATAGTGACTTGTGATTATGGGCTATGATAATGACTGTGTTGCTCTTTATTGCTGAATTTTAAAAATTACCTTTCCTGGGGCTGGGGTTATGGCGCAGTGGTAGCATGCTCGCCTAGCACACGGGAGGCACTGGGTTCGATCCTCAGCACCACATAAAAATAAAATAAAGCTATTGTGTCCACCTACAACTAAAAAATAAATATTTTTTAAAAAATTACCTTTCCTTTGGGAATAAGTAGAAGCCAAAGACTCATAAGAAGAGCGAAGGTATTTTAATAAATTTAAAAATAGATGAATCCAACTCCCAGCCTACTCTCTGCCTGTACTAAATCATCTGAAAATTGTTAGAGAAAAACATTCACTTTTGCGTCATAACATGAATCTAAAAGGAACATTCAGTGCTATTAGGTAAACTTACTTTATTGCCCCAAACAAATTCTTTTTCAAATCCTCTTTCTCCAAAACTGTCATTACACTCCTCTTGCTCTCAAATCCCCAATTCCTCTTTTCGCCACCTCAAAACTCATACCATGGTCTTATGCTATGTGAGAAAAGTAGAAACAATCAGACCAAAACTCCCTCCCCCTGCACCTTCACATTGCTGTCCCTACCTGCTTGGGTACCCCGTATGCTCTTCCTTCCCCCTGCTCCAGTGAAAGAACCATACCTACTTAATCAAAGGTAGATTCATCAGGATCCCATCTCTTCTGGAATTCTAAAGCACTTAGCTGAATGAAGTTGCTGAACCACTAGAACATGAAACAACAACCCTCAAAAAAAAAAAAACTGAATCATGATGATAAAAATCCTTCTAGACTTTCAGTGAGAGATTTTAGAGTGAAGAAAGATGCCAGATCTCTCTTCCCTAATGCCAAATGAAATGAACTAAAAAATGCTAGAAAATGAGCAAAAAGTTTCACTAGCAGCACCTGAAGAAGGAACAGGACACCCCTTAGGTCAGAAAATAGGAAAGTGGAGGCCCAAATTAAAAACAGAAGGTCCAGGCAAGCCAAACCATTCCCTAGCTCCTGATACTGCCCCTGATTTGTAGAAGCAATAAAGCAAGTCAAAATCCTGAGAATACTCATTAATGCCCCCATCCCCTATGTAAATTATAAAATAGAAAACACCTGTATCTTTCTGTAGGTTAGGATTTACATGGGTAGAGTGCAGAGACTTCTGGAAATAGATGGGTAAACCTGAAGGTGAGTTAACAAACAGGAATGGAGAGGAATGGAGAGGTTCTGGGTAGGTCTGCCATTAGCCCGTGGAATGGCTTTGCATCGATTTTGAAGAGGTCCATCCTTTTCTGAGTGGATGCAAACCCACAGGGGGTGCTGGTTAGTTGAGTAGAACAGAGCATGGGATGGATTTGAGCTCCACATAGCCTTTTGGCCAGGTGCCCTTGTCCCGTGAACAACCTTCACAGTCCTACATGGCAATCCCAGTTCTAGGGCTCTGAATTGAGAGAATGGACAAGTCAACAGAGTATTGCCTCAAGGAAGGTGCATCTTACCACTAAATATCTAACCAAAGTCTCAGGGAACACCACCAAAATTACCACCAAAGAGATCATGTCCTCCACCAAAGTCTGTCAATACTGTTGCAAAATATTGTTCCTTCTGCAGACAGCTACACCCAATTTTTACCCTGGCCCTGAATCTATAGCTCAGAGAGAGAGATTAATGGGGGATCAGGGAAGGATGTAAAAAAAATAAAAATAAAAAAATCTAAGCTAGGCGTGGTGGCTCACGCTTATAATCCAGCACTTTGGGAGGCTGAGACAGGAGAATCGCAAGTTCAAAGCCAGCCTCAGCAATGGCGAGGTGCAAAGCAACTCAGTGAGACCCTGTCTCTACATAAAACACAAAATAGGGCCAGGGATGTGGCTCAGTGGTCGAGTGCCCCTGAGTTCAATCCCTGGTACCAAAAAAAAAAAATCTAAAATACTATTCAAAGAAAACAGAAATTCTGAACAGAGTTGGTCAGGTTAAACATGATCCATATGACAAGCAGCAGCTTGGTAACTATGTAATAATACTGTGGCCAAAAATAGAGGAAGAAAATATAGAGAGAAGCAATGTATAAACTCCATTGTGTTTTCTTAAGAATTTTTTCTTTACTATATCACTTCACTGAGTCTATAGATTTCTTTTGAACCCTCATTTCTTCCTTGGTTTTAGCAAAAGGAATCCTATATTTAGCTTTGAACTTGCAAGTTCTTCTAATAGAACAGGGTGGGTATTGCTGCAGGTGTAGGAAGGAGATGTAATTTTGAACAGCAACACCATTAAGAATAAACAGGAAGGCTAAAACATTTCCAAGAATAATATCCTATCATTGTATTTAAATAGTTTTTATGAGGATTATGATTATAGAACAGAATATAAATATCATATAATTTTGCTGTGAAAATAATATAAATAGCAAATATCATAAAAAGTAAGGAGCAGATGTAGAAGGAATTATAATGCTAGCTTTCTCATTTTTCTTGGGAGGGAGTAAATCAACACTGACCACAACAGAATTGTATGTTTTAAAAATATGAAGATTCCAACCTCTTATTCTTCTTCACAATATATTTTCTTTTTTAAAAAAATTTTTTAGGGCTGGGGTCGTAGTGTGGTGGTAGAGCATTTGCCTAGCATGTGTAGGGCAATGGCTTTGATTCTCAGTGCCACATACAAATAGATTCATTGACAACTAAAATAAAATAAAATAAAATCATTTAAAAATATGTTTTAATTGACACAGTAATTATTTATGTTTATGGGGTACATAAAGTGTGACATTTCAATACATGTATATATACAATGCGTAATGATTAGCTCAGGGTGATTGCATATCTATCACTTCGGTAGACTACCAATCCAAAAAAGTCCTCTTAGCCAGGCACGGTGGTGCAATCCTGTAGTCCCAGCAGTTTGGGAGGCTGAGGCAGGAGGATCAAAGGTTTGAAGCCAGCCTCAGCAACTTAGCAAGACTATAAGCAACTTAGAGAGAGCCTGTCTCAAAATAAAAAAATAAAAAGGGCTGGGGATATGGCTCAGTGGTTAAGAACTTCTTAGCCTAGAAGATCATTCAATTATCACTCTCATTTCATTCAGTTTTTTCACTTCTTTAATTTAAAAAAAAAAAAAAGCTAGTTGCCTAACATATGGACAAAGAGTAATGTATGCTGGGAAATTTATGCACATTACATTGTCTCTCCCCATTGCATATCTATAATCTATCTTCAAGGAAGGTGTTGAGTATGTGATAACTATTCTTTATCGTCAAGAGAAGCCTGAGCACTTTTGTCCACTGTATGTTGGTGTTAGAAGTTCCAAAGAAAACCCAACATAGTCAAACACTGGATGGAACAACACTTGAGTCACAAGCAAAGAGGGAATGCAAAATTAGTTTCTACAATAGCTGCAGAACTCCAAAGGCCAGTGGGTCACTGCTGGCAACAAATGTAGAACAACTGGTCTGCACACACCCCTCTTGTGCTATAGCAGAAGGACCCCATGCTCTTACTCCAGGGAGATGGTAGTGTATTGGTCAGGGTTGGTCAGCTGTCGTAAAATGCACACACTTGAGCAGAACAAAGGAGTACACATTGGGTCTAAAATGGGGAAAGCTGTGGTGTATGCCGGTAAATCCCATTGACTCAAGAGGATAAGGCAGTAGGATCACAAGTTCAAGGCCAGCTTCAGCACTTCAGGGAGACTCTCAGGAATGGATCAAGACTCTGTCTCAAAATAAAAATAAAATGGACTAGGGATGTAACTCAGTGGTA
Organism: Geosciurus inauris; assembly: GCA_004024805.1. Taxonomy (NCBI): domain Eukaryota; kingdom Metazoa; phylum Chordata; class Mammalia; order Rodentia; family Sciuridae; genus Geosciurus; species Geosciurus inauris. The sequence goes on along the minus strand of PVHX01008130.1, from coordinate 61,731 downwards.
AAGCATCCCTGGGTTCAATTCCCAAATAAACAAATAAATATAAAATAGGGAAAATATTTCCACACAAGTGATAAGTTTAACATAGACTATGAGCATTCTGTTGGTAAGGGAAGTGTTCCAAACCTAAGGTTCATTCTTATGTGGCTGAGTGGGGACCAAAGGACTATGCATATTGAACTGCCTTTCCCAACAGAAGGAACACGTGGATCTTTCTAGTACTTTGCTTAAGAACAAGGCTCATAGTGTGTTGTTAATCCAAACTGTTCTGCATTATAAAGGGAAAAAAAGTTATGTTCCAATTTTATTAAACTGAGAACTAATACAGTATTTTGCCAAGTCTCCCATGACATGAGGATTATTAGTTTGCTTTTTTACAAATGTAATGTAGTTTGTATCTCAGAAACAAAGATATTTGAGCTTCTAGATTTTTCAAGTTAGGTGCCACAAGCTAGTGCTTTATTATAAAAGTAAAAACACGGTACTCAAGTAGGTATTTTAAGTCAAATGAAAATTATTTCTTAAATTTATGATGATCATAATGTGAATATTACTCATTATCTCACTGTCTTATTATCAAATACAGTTAGGAGTATTGCTATCTACTACAGTTGTTTAAAAGTAAAATTTGAGAATTAAATCACATTTTTTGAAATTTACTTTCCAGAATATGGCTGCATATCAGAATCTGAAAATCAAATCCAACCACAGTCAGCATTGAAAGTAAGCCTATTTCATTTATTATCTCCAAAATCCTATGTAAAGGCTGATCTTGTTCAGAATAAATACTTCCCAAGTACATATTGGTTCTTCCACTTTGTCCTCACAAAAATATTCATGAAAGAGCACTGGAGAGTCAGCACAATAAGAATGTAAGTCATCTGACTCTCGTACAATTTTTTCTGTTAATGGCAACATTAGGGAATATAAAAATCAGAACAAGGAGCTGGGAATATAGCTCAATTGATAGAGTGCTTCCCTTGCAATGCACAAGCTCCTGGGTTCAATCCCCAGCACCATAGACACAAAAAAATAAGAATAATAATAATCAGAACAACCCAAGATTATGTTTAATAACTTAAAAATATTCAATGTAATACTCTCTTTAATTTCATTATAGGTCCTTCAGCATCAGTTAGAATCATTTCAGGCTCTGCGAATACAGACTTTGCAGAATGTTAGCATGGTATGGCTCTTTTCATCTCTCTATAGGATATACATCATGACTTAACATATCATCCCATGTCCTAACTATGACCTCTAGCCAGGGGATGAATTGATATGCAGTTTAATATACCAGAAGCCATAACAGTTTAGGCTCAGAATTTGTTTTGAGCCTAAACAAATTTTATACATGTTATTTGGATATACGGCAAAAAGCAAAAAAAAAAAAAGCATTTGCTGAGTTTTAAAGTGCTACCTACAGAGTCAACAAATAGGGACCATCATTGTAAGGTTTAAAATATAAGTCAAAGTGGCTTGGGGGAAAACATACTCTATTACCTCAAGTAACCAAAATCCTAGACATAGCTCACTTCAGGATGGCTTAATTTACATGATCAAGATTCATGTCACTGGGAACAAGTTTCGCTCCATATCTTGTTTTCCAGGATAGTGAATTCTCAGACTCCATATGGTGGCAAAAGGGAGACTAGGAGCTCCAGGACTTTATCCTTCCAAGTGGGAAAGAAGAGGGCCCTGCTTGTTCTCTCCCTTAATGGCTTATACATCTAATGTTCTTGTGCTAAAAGAAACTTCAGGGAAATGGAAGAGAAGACAAACTCTTCCTCAGGGAGACAGAATGTTCTGTTCTGATGATGGAGATCAAAGATCTCCTATTTACTAAACAATGTAAAAAAAACCAAACGCCTAAAATTATTTGAATATAGGTTCATAAAATTGTACTGATTCATTCACTAAGTTATCTTTCTGATTTTGTAATAACATAATAAAGATCATTTTCTTAAAGCCTCCTTTAATGATTGGTTTACAATAAAGTGAGCCAGCTTAAATTATATTCTCTGTGATGGAAAGGATTTGTATGTATAGAAAATGTAAAAGTATCTTTCAATTATAAAATTTATTATTCCTATACATTCATAAGTTTATAAATCTGAAATTCTAATATTCTCAATTTATCTTTTAAAAGGTACAGTCTGAAATCAGTGAAATACTGAACAAAAGTATTATTGAAGTAGAAACCCCACAATTTGGCTCAGAAAAAAATCTAGCATTCAGTACATGCACTGAAAAGGATTTGGTATGTTATTTTATACAAATCATTCCTACAATTTAGGTGCTTCAAAATGTTACTACCACTTGCTTACGTTCACCTTTACATTCTCCCCCTCTTCACAGGAAGAATGGCCTGTCAGAGATGAAAATAAGGAAATTTCCATCCTGAAGATCTTAAAAGATGTGCGTTTACTTCTGTACTTCTGCAGTTTTCCTATTACTTTTGGAGTCTGTGAGGGATGCTTGAGTTAGTACAGATGCTGAAAGATTTCCAAGTAAACTCAAATTCAAGACAGTTTGTATAGCCTCTCTGTACACTTAGGATTGGCCCAGTCTGAACTCCCTAGAGCAACAGCTAATCAGTGACCCTCACTGTGTCCACACTGATCAGAAATCACATTTTTCAGGATAGTCACAACTCTAAAATGACCTCAAACTGGGAATGCAAGCAGAAGTAGAAATAATTGTTTTCCTAAAACTCTCACTTGACCTATCTATGACCTTCTCCACCTATTTTTGATGGTCTATTGAAGGTGTTAAATTTTTTTCTATTTCTGAAATTGAGGAGTTGGCCCATGTATCTCATCCCCTCAGGAAATAAGTGTAGTTCTAAACAGATTGAGAAGACTAGAATCACAGGTTAACTGTTGTTAAATTTTCTGGAAAAATAAACCATACCTGTTAGTCTTCTTCGCTGTATGAAAGTAAATACAATGTTTATTTTGTTTATATGAATAAATCATACACAAATTATTATCTTAATTTCTTGGTCATATGGCAAATGACAGTATATTTATAGTATGCTTTTTATTGTCAACAGCCTACAGAGAAGCCAGAAGAAATCTTTTCTATGGAAAAAATTCATCATTTTGAGGATTCCAAGACTCATCATCCAATGGAAGAAAAATTCAGTAACAATAATGTTAACAGTCTCTCTCAAACTATAAATATTCCATCCCAGATGCATTTCAAGGACATATTAACTCTTGAGAACTTGAGAACTCCAAAAGATAATTCTGCATCAAACATAATAATAATGAACCCTTCAGAGAATTCTGACATGTTGAAGAATTATAATAATCCCTACAGTTTTCTACCTAAAGTATCTCAAAATGTATCTCTAGTATCTCAAGCTGATACAGGCATTCTGGATAAATCCAAAATGGACATGCCTTTTCTGAAGCATGGATTTTGTGAAAATTTAGATGATATTTGCTACTCTATTAAGCAAATGAAGGAAGAGCTTCAAAAGTCACACAATAGGGAACTGGCACTTACAAATGAACTTCAAACTTTAAAAACCAACCCAAATATTCAAAGAACTGGGAAGTATGACCTGTTCCCCATTCACAAGGAAAAAATTGACTTCATTAAGGAGGAAAAGATAGAAAGTAACTTAAATGAAGATACAAAATCAAAGAGAATTTCAGAATTAGAGGCATTAGTAAACAAGTTACTCCCACTCAGGGAAACAGTGTCAAAATTCCACGTGAATTTTTGTAGGAAATGTAAAAAATTATCTAAGAGTGAAATACACAGGGGAAAAAATAATGAGAAAAACAATAAAGGCATTCCTATCACTGGCAAAAATATTACAGATTTAAAATTTCATTCCAGAGTTCCAAGACATACACTGTCATTCCTTGACCAAACAAAACGTGAAATGAGCGACAAAGAAGGACAACCATTTGTAGTAAAACATGGATCAGTAATATATGAAAATGAGAAAACATCTAAAGTCAATTCTGTTACTGAGCAGTGTGTGGCAAAAATTCAGTACCTACAGAACTACCTGAAAGAATCTATGCAGACACAGAAAAAAGTAACAGAACTGGAAAATGAAAATCTAACCCTGAAGACCAAAATAAAGCCTCTTGTCTTTACCACACAATCTCTAATACAAAAAATTGAAACCTATGAAAAGCAATCGAAGAACTTGGTTGAAGAAAAGAGCACTATTCAGTCCAAATTAATTAAAGCAGAAGAAGATGGCAAAGAATGTCTTAAAGAATTTAAGAAAATAATTAGCAAATATAATGTTCTCCAAGGCCAAAACAAAATGCTTGAGGAAAAGAATAGTCAGCTTTCTTTGGAGAAGCAACAAATGATGGAGGCATTTGATCAGCTAAAAAGTAAGGAACACAAAATTCAAAATGACATGGCCATTATCAGTAATGAAAATAATCGAATGAGTATAGAAATGGAAGCAATGAAAACAAATATTCTCTTGATACAAGATGAAAAAGACATGTTGGGGAAAAAAACATACCAGCTCCTACAAGACAAAAGTTCACTTGAAAATGAGCTAAAAGAAAACCAGTTGGAGATCATGCAGCTAAAAGAGAAGGAAAGATTGGCAAAAAATGAGCAAGAGTCACTTCTTCAAATCATAGAAACAGTTAAAAATGAAAAACTGAACCTTGAAACAATATTACAAGACTGTACCGCTGCTAGACAAATGATGGAAAGAAAAATTGAGACTATTCAAAGCTACCAATCTGCTTCAGAAGAGAATTTTCTGAAAGAAATTAAAAATGCAAAATCAGAAGCAAGTATTTATAAAAACAGCTTGTCAGAAATCAGCAAGGAATGTGAAATGTTATCAAAATTGGTAGTGGAAATTAAGACCGATAATCAGATTCTGAAAGAAGAACTAAAGAAACATAGTCAAGAGAATATGAATTTTGAAAACAGCCTCAGCAGACTTACTGAAGACAAAATTCTTTTAGAAAACTATGTAAGAAGTATAGAAAATGAAAGGAATACCTTGGAATTTGAGATGCGGAATCTTCAACGGGAATATTTGAGTTTAAGTGATAAAATTTCTAGTCAGCATCATGACCTAACAAAAATGACTCACATTTCGAGACGAGAGAAATTCCATTTTGACAACTATGATACTTATGAAGACACTTCTAGTCCTAGGAGTAGGCCTTTAGCTCATGATTTGAAAGGTATGTATGTTGTGGTAGATTAGTAAAGACATATCAAGAGTCTTTTAGCCTATTGGGCACTAACCAAAGTACGGAAATAAGAAGAAAACTTTAAGATGAATACAATTTAGTTTTATAACATTCATAACCAATTTACTATATAATGGAATTACTTGGGAATTTTGTTTTTTAAATAAAATTCATATTTCATTTATATTACTCATATACACTGAATATGCAGGGAACAAGAGTTTTAAAATTACTATTCTGAAGTATATTTAGCATTCTCATTTTTAAAAAATAAATATTCTTTTTTTTCCCAGGAATTTCAAGTAAACTGTATCAAATGATTCCATCCAAGATACATAAATAAATTTCTAAAAATCAATGTTTCAAATACTTTTGTCTAAGTACTTTTTTCCCACAGCATAATCTTAAATTCATTTTACATATGATTATAATTAAATTTTAATTTATTAAACTAGTTTTTAAAATCAGAATTTGTCAAGAACTGTGAATAGTCTGAGATTTTACCCAATTTGTAAGAAAATGCTAATGTTAGCCTGCCACAATTTTATGGAGTCTAGTGAAAGACATGAGACTCCTGGATCAGAGATCAAGTAAAAGTTTGTTGTAATGATAGCAATAGAGTATTGACATTTTTGCATCATTTCTCCAAGGCTTAATTCCTAAAGAGAATCACAAAGTGGACTGCATTATAGCAATGAAACCCTGAGTTTATGGAAGCCAAATATGTTATAGTGTGCAGTAAGCATGCCTGCTCTTTGATCTAGATGGAAACATTGTCTATTTTTTTGAGATAAGATTCCTAACTTGTCTCCAAAGGAGACAAGCTCTAGCTTCCAAAGCTGTAAGCAAAACTTTCCTTTGCTCCAGAGGACATACTCACTATCTTGTCTTCCAGGACTACAGGATATACAATTCCCTGTTGAATTTTGTCAAATGTTTCTTCTGCATTTCTTGAGGTGTTTTCCCTTTGTAATTTATTAAAGGGTAAATTAAATTTTGAAGTATTACATCAACCTTGCATTCCTGAATCAAGCCCCACTACGTCACTTTGAATTGTTCTTTTAAAGTATACTCCTGGATTTGTTTTGATAATATTAATCATTTTGTTAAGAATTTCTGCTCCTGTATAGGATATTGGTCTGTTACTCTATTTTTTGCAAGAATTAGTGTGGAACTGGTATTATTAATATTTAAGATTATTTCTTCCTTAATACATAATAGAATTCACCAGAGAGTCTGCATTTTTCTAAATGGAAAGGTTCCAAATTGCAAAATGAATTTTACTAATTGATACAAAACTATCTGGGTTTTCTATTACTCTTTATATTTTGATAAATTGAGCATTCTGAAGAATTTGTACATTTAAGTGTGCCAGCATAAAGTTGCTAGTAACATTCCTTATGTCTTTAATGTCTAGAGGACCTGTGACAATATACTCTAATTTCTGACACAGATAATTTGGAGTGCTTCTTTTTGTAAATTTCTTTATCAGTCTTGCTAGAGCTGTATCAATGTCATTGCTCTTTTTTTTTGGATACCAGCTTCTTATTTCATTGGTTTTTCTCTGTTGGTTTTTTTTTATTATTCCATTGATTTCTATTCCTAGTTTAATAATTCCCTTCTTTCTGCTTATTTTGGTATTAATTTACTCTTTCTCTAGTTGCTTAAGGTAAAAGATCAGGTATGTGGTTTGAAACCTTCTTTTTATCTACTATGTATATTTAAAGCTGTAACTTTCAAGCACCACTTTAGCTGCACCACACTGATCATGCTAATATTTTTTCATTTAGTTCAAAATATTTCCTATTTCTTTTGTTAGTTATTGTTTGATCTAATGGACTATTTAGAAGCAACTTGCTTAATTCCAAATTTTTGGAGACTTTCAGATATCTTTCTGCTACTGATTTCTAATTTAATTCTGTTATGATCACAGAACATACTGTGTATAATTTGGTTGTTTTAATTCATTGAGACTCGTTTTATTACCTGGAATATGGTGTGTCCTGGTAAATGTTTAATGTGAACTTGAAAAGAATGTATATTTTGCTATTGTTGAGTGGAGTGTTCTATAAATGCCAACTCAGTAGAATTAAGTGTTTGCTGGTGTTGAAGAAATACACATCTTTACTGATCTTCGGTCTACTTGTTCAATTTCTGATGGAGGAATAGGAAAATAGGTTTCCTCATTCTATCAGTTCTGGTTTTATGTGTTGTAAAAGCTCTTTAATGTGTGCATGCACATTTAGCACTATTCTATCTTATTGGTGAACTGTTCCCTTTATTATGAAATGACTCTCTTTATCCCTGGTGATACTCCTTGTTCTAAAATCTTTGACTGATATTACTATAGGCCCTCTAGCTGTCATTAGTGTTTACATAGTATTATATCTTTTTCCATCTTTTTTATTTTGTAATCCTGAATTAGTAGGAAAAACTTTTAATAATTAAACAGTACAGTACATATCATCAAAAATTGATTACTAAACCCTGAAAATCAAATGTAAAATCAAATCAAGTATCAGAAAAGAACTAATGATGAGCAGTATACCCATTTAAACACAGAACTAAGATTAAAGAATAGTGAGAATTATACTTACAAAGTAGAGTATTACTTGAAAAATACTGACAAAATAGAACAAAGCAAATATAATTGAACAGTTAGGTACATCCTTTTATGCTTTATTTAACCTATCTTTTGTCTATTGTGTTTACTGCTACATCTTGGTGCCCAGAAAGATGCCTGGAACTTTTGTTAAATAAATAATTAGTGAAAAAGCTGCCATTGGGGCTGGAGTTGTGGCTCAGTGGCAAAGGGCTTGCCTCGCACATGTGAGGCACTGGGTTCAAACCTCAGCACCACATTAAAAAAAATAATAAAAAATAAACAGAATAAAGATACTGTGTCCATCTATAACTAAAAAAATATTTTTTAAAAAACTACCATTGTGCTGGAGAGTGTCAGATAAAGATTAGATATTCACTTGGTGGGAATGTTATTAAGACTTTTTAGCATCAAGAAGTTTAAACGACAACACTTTTGGGGCAGGGATTGTGGCTCAGCGGTAGAGCGCTTGCCTTGTATGCGTGAGGCCCTGGGTTCGATCCTCGGCACTACATACAAAGCAATAAGATAAAGACATTGTGTCCATCTACAACTAAAAAAAATAAATAAATATAAATAAATAAATAAAAGACAACACCTTCGGTCTTTTCCTAAGTGAAGTGTAATGACTCCACATTTCTTTGTGAAGATTTTTATATGAGATAATATATGGTTTTCTGGCCATTTCCCATAGGTTTCCTCCAACCAGTATCCTTGATAAGATATGGGAAGGCATAAACTGGCAATAGACCTTTCCAGTCAACTTGTATTCTATACTTGATTTTCTAGAAGCAAATAAACTCTACCTTACTCTGTTCTCTAATTTTGATAAATCCTGCAGAGTGACTAACAATTTGAAGACATTTAAGAATTATCATTTCTATGGAACACTGATAAACTAGGTACAAACTGTAATCATAAATTGATGGAAAGCAGCCAGAATGCCTGGCTTTGCTTTTGTTGGTTGTGCTATGTTGGACAATATATTTGGTATTTGTTTGCCTCCATTTCTTAATTTGTTTAGTGAAGATTAAATAATCAATATAGCAAATGAACATGTAATCCCATGGGATGCTACCTGACACATACTAAACTTTATATAAGCATTATCTACTAATTCATTTTTTCTATTTTAAATGAACTAATAAAATTTAAAAATTCAGTTATAACTGAAAAAATTCAAATTAACAAACACAACTTCTTTACAACAAACTACTTGATAGATTCTCACCACGACCTGCACAGTGCATGAACAGTTTTCCTAAGCATGAGCAATGAGCAGATTGAAAATACAGCGAGCATAAAAGATAGAAATAAAAAAAATAAATAAAGACAAAGACACGAAAATAGGTGTAGCAGGGGCGGTTGGCGAGAGTTCTCATGGGATCTAAGTAACAAGAGTGGGGGCCCCATGTGTTTATTTTATAGGTTTTAAACATCAAAGGGATTCAATGTGAAAAGTCTTCTTGAGGTGAACAGAAGAAGCTGTGAGAAAAACAGCTTAATTGGGGGCTTATAAGTTTATACTCATCTCTTCTACTTCTGGGCAGCTGGGATTTGAATTCAAGGCTTTTGAACTAGTAAATTCCATGACAGCATGGAATTCTATCAACAGGAGTCATAGCAAATGGGTGTTCCCCTGGATGCCAAGAGGCGGCTCACTGTCCAGGGTTATGTAGTTAAAAGCAATGACTCATTCATAGCTCCTGACAATGGATAATAATGATTAGTCTTTAAAAAATATACATGTGCTTGTGTGTTGTATAGCCTAGGAAATATTTTTAATTTGGCCTTTGTGATAATTCTTCTGGGTAGATAATGAGCAAAGAGTTTCCAGAAGTTAAGAAATGTGCTTTAATATACATAGCTAGTAATAGGGTGAACCTGGTTTATTGTTCTTAATGTATGTTACATCCCCGTTAATATAAAAAGAACAAGAAGTCTCTAAAGAAGCAGGAAAAGATTTCCAGAAATGGGTTATATCATTGCTTAACTTTCTGTCTAGTTCCCTAAGAAGTGTCTTGATGCTTTCATGTCTTTCAAATTAAGTTTTTCTTCCATGATCACATTAACATCCACAATCTTGTTTTGATTCTGAACCTTGAACAAATACAATTAGATGATCGTAGTAGAAATTAATGGCTGGCCAAGCAAGATTTTTCTTCCCTTATTCACTGATGGTGGACACAGAATACTCAAGTCACATAGGCCTCTTTTGGGAAAGCAGATACCTTGATGCCTAAGACTCCAAGAGACAGGATGCCAGGGACTCTTACCTACTCATGCCTGAGTTCTGAACAATAAAGCTGTTTCATGGGAAACTATTTAATGCTGTATTTTTGTATTTCCAAAGCTCCTAAAAAACAAACAAACAAAAAAACAAAAACTTGTAAGAAAACAATCAGCCTGGTGCACTCCTGGCACATGCCTATAATCCCAGAGACTCTAGAGGCTGAGGAAAGAGAATTGTAAGTTCAAGGCCAGAATCAGCAACTTAATGAGGCCCTAAGAAATTTAGTGATACTGTCTCAAAACAAAATATTTACAAAAAGGCCCGCACCAGAGCCCCTGCCCACTGGTGGGAGCACAGGCCAAGGCCCAGGACCACCTTCAGGGACCTCCATGGGAGACCAGCCAAGGTCAGGCCAGAGATTGCTACCAGCCAATCTACCAACCCACAGGGGAACCCAGATCCAGGCAAAGGACTGCCTCTGGGGACCCCTGCATCTGAGACTGGGACCACCCCCAGTTCAGCACCAGAACCCATGCCGATCAGCAGGAGCCCAGGCTCAGGGCTAAACCCACCACCTGGGACCCCTGAGAGAGTCCAAGCCAAGATCAGGCCTAGGACTGCCTGCACAGGTCTGTGTGAGAGCCCAGGCCCAGGATTGTCCCTGCACAGAGTGGAGATCCACGTTGTTGCTCCCTTCCTGTATCTGTGTTGGTCACTGCAGCCATCCCCATAGTTCTTCCCCTGTAGTAGCCTCTACCTTGGGACAACAGACAGGGCCTGGAGGCAATAGCCAACAAAGTACTGCATCTCTGATCAATCAGCCCAAAGCCACTGTAAGTCCCACCCTTTTAGCCCCATCTCTGAAAGTGTTTGCATCCATCTTGGGCCACTCCCACTGCCATCTTGAGTTACCTCCACTATTGCCACCATCATTTTTAGTGGCAGTAGTGCCCATCTGGGGACACCTGCTGGGGACTGGAAGTGAGCTCCAAGGTGAGATACAGGTAATCTGTAGGGTCACTAAAAGATTACAGGATAGAAACTGCAAGACCTCAGATCGGCATTGCAAGAAGGAAGACACACAATTAACATGAAAAAACAAGGGAAGAAAGTGCCCCAAACAAACCAAGATACTATAGTAATAGAATCCATTGACAGCACAGTTGATAAAATGTCAGAGAAAGAATTCAGAATGTACGTAATTAAAATGATCTGTGAATTAAAGTATGACTTAAGTGAGCAAATACAGGCAAAAATGTATCACTCCAACAAAGAAATAAGAGAACAAATAAAGGGAACCATGGCTCACACCAACAAAGACATAAAGGAGCAAATAGAGGTATCAAAAGATTACTTCAAGAAAGAGCTAGAGATTGTGAAAAAAAAATCAGAAATTCTTGAAATGAAGGAAGCAATAAACCAAATAAGAAACTTGATAGAAAGCATCACCAGCAGACTAGATCACTTGGAAAATAGAACCTCGGATAATGAAGACAAAATATACAATCTTGAAAGTAAAGTTGATCACACAATGAAGATGGTAAGAAACCACGAACAGAAGATACAAGAATTATGGGATAGCATCAAAGGACCAAATCTAAGATTCATCAGGATAGAAGAAGGCACAGAGTTTCAAACCAAGGGAATGCACAATCTCTTCAATGAAATAATATAGGAAAATTTCCCAAACATGAAAAATGAATTGGAAAATCAAATACAAGAGGCTTACAGGACATCAAATGTATAAAATTACAACAGATCTACACCAAGGCACATTATAATGAAAATTCCCAACATGCAGAATAAGAATAGAATTTTAAAGGCTGCAAGAGAGAGGAATAAGATTACATATAAGGGGAGACCAATTCAGATCTCAGCAGATTTTTCAACCCAGACACTAAAAGCCAGGAGGATCATGGAATAACATATACCAAGCTCTGAAAGAAAACTGATGCCTACCAAGAATCTTATACCCAGAAAAATTAAGCTTCAGATTTGATGATGAAATAAAAACCTTCCATGATAAACAAAAGTTAAAAGAATTTGCAGCGAGAAAGCCTGCACTATACAGCATTCTCGGCAAAATATTCTATGAGGAGGAGATGATAACCAACAATGAAAATCTACAAGGAGAAGAACTACACTAAAGTAAAGATCAATAAAAGGAGAAACCAAATCAAGGCAAAAACCAAAAATAAACCCAAATGACCAGGATTACAAATCATATTTCAATAATAACCCTGAATGTGAATGGCCTAAACTCATCAATTAAAAGACATAGGGGTGGGGGGTTGTGACTCAGTGGTAGAGCACTTGCCTAGCATGTGTGAGGCACTGGGTTTGATCCTCAGCACCACATAAAATAAAAATAAATAAAATACAGATATTGTGTTCATCTATATAAAAAAAAAAAAAAGACATAGACTGACAGACTGGATTTTAAAAAAAGACCCAATAATATGGTGTCTTCAAGAGACTCATCTCACCGGAAAAGACATCCACATACTGAAAATGAAAGGATGGGAAAAAATGTATCACTTACATGGACTGTATAAACAAGCAGGGATTTCCATCCTCATATCAACTAAAGTGAACTTCAAACCAAAGTTAGTAAAAAGAGATAAAGAAGGACATTTCATACTTCTTAAGGGAATCATACATCAACAAGACATAACTATCTATGCCCCAAACAATGGGGCATCTATGTATATCAAACAAACCCTTCTCAACTACAAGAATCAAATAAACCACAACACAATAGTACTTGGTGACTTTAACACAGCACTCTCACCACTGTATAGAACTCCCAAACAAAAACTAAACAAAGAAACCATAGAACTCAATAAAACAATCAATAATTTAGATTTAATAGACATATATAGAGTATTCCATCCATCAACAAGTGAATACACTTTTTTTTCAGCAGTACATGGATCCTTCTCCAAAATAGATCACAGGTTATGCCACAAAAAAAGTCTTAGCAAACACAAAAAAATAGAGATACTACCCTGTATCCTATCTGACCATAATGGACTAAAATTAGAAATCAATGACAGATTAAAAAAGAGAAACCACTCCAATACCTGAATACTAAATCATACACTATTGAATGATGCATGGATAACAGAAGACATCAGGGAAGACATAAAAACATTCTTAGAAGTAAATGAAAACTCTGATACATCATATCAAAGTATCTGGGACACCATGAAGGCAGTGCTAAGAGGAAAGTTCATTGCATTAAGCTCATTCATTAAAAAAAGAAAAAGTCAACAAATAAATGACACTACATCTCAAAGCCCTAGAAAAAGAGGACAGCAACACCAAAAGAAGAAGATAGGAAACAATTAAAATCAGGGCTGAAATCAAGGAAATTGAAACAAAAGAAACAATTCAAAAATTAACAAAATGAAAGGCTGGTTCTTTGAATAAATGAACAAAATTGACAAACCCTTAGCCACCCTAATGAAAAGAAAGAGAGAGAAAACCCAAATTACTAAAATCCACGATGAAAAAGGAAATATCACAACAGACACTACTGAAATTCAGAGGATAATTAGAAACTATTTTGAAAATTTGTACGCCAGTAAAATAGAAAACCCTGAAGACACCTACAAATTTCTAGAGGCATATGACCTACCCAAACTGAACCAGGAAGTCATACACAACTTAAACAGATCAATTTCAAGCAAGAAAATAGAAGATGCCATCAAAAATCTACCAACCAAGAAAAGCCCAGGAGCAGATGGATTCTCAGCTGAGTTCTACAAGACCTACAAAGAAGAATTAATACCAACACTCCACAAACTATTTGAAATAGAAAAGGAGGGAATCCAAAATCATTCTATGAGGTGAGTATCACCCTGATATCAAAACCAGACAGACACATCAAAGAAAGAAAACTTCAGACCAATATCTCTGATGAACACAGATGCAAAAATTCTCAATAAAATTATGGCAAATCACATACAAAACATATAAAAAAAATAGTGCACCATGATCAAGTGGGGTTCATTCCAGGGATGTAAGTTTGGTTCAAAATACAGAAATCAACTAATGTAGTCCATCACATCAATAGACTTAAAGATAAGAATCATGTGATTTTATCAATTGATGCAGAGAAAGCATTTGACAAAATACAGCACCCTTTCATGTTCAAAACACTGGAAAAACTAGGGATAGTAGAAACATACCTCAAATTTGTAAAAGCTATCCAGGCTAAACTCAAGGCCAACATCATCCTAAATGGAGAAAAATTGGAAGCATTCCTTCTAAAATCAGGAACAAGACAGGGATGCCCTCTTTCACCACTGCCATTCAATATAGTCCGTGAAATATTAGCCAGAGCAATTAGAGGGACAAAAGGAATTAAAGGTATAAGAATGGGAAAAGAGAAACCCAAACTATCATTATTTGTTGATGACAAGATTCTATACTTATAAGATTCAAAAATTCCACCAGAAAACTTCTAGAATTAATAAATGAATTCAGTAAATTAGCAGGATATAAAATCAACACCCATAAATCAATTTTATTTTTATACAACAGTAATGAGTCCTCTGAAAGAAAAATTAAGAAAACTACCCTATTCATAATAGCCTCAAAAAAATAAAATAAAATACTTGGGAATAAATTTAACAGAAGAGGTAAAAGACCTCTACAATGAAAACTACAGGACTCTAAAGAAAGAAATTGAAGAAGACTTTAGAAGATGGAAAAATCTCCCATGCTCTTGCATAGGCAGAATCAATATTGTCAAAATGGCCATACTACCCAAAGCGCCATATAGATTCAATGTGATTCCAATTAAAATCCCAACGTCATCCCTTATAGAAATAGAAAAGGCAATCATGAAATTCATTTGGAAGAATAAGAGACCCAGAATAGCCAAAGAAATCTTTAGCAAGAGGAGTGAAGCAGGAGACATCACAACACCAGACCTTAAACTATACTACAAAGCTATAGAAACAAAAATGGCATGATACTGGCACCAAAATAGACATGTAGACCAATAGTACAGAACAGAAGACACAGAGACAAACCCACATAAATATGGCTATCTTATACTAGACAAAGGTGCCAAACACGTACATTGGAGAAAAGATAGCATCTTTGACAAGTGGTGCTGGGTAAACTAGAAATCCATATGCAGCAAAATGAAACTAAACCCCTATCTCTCACCATGCACAAAATTCAACTCAAAGTGGATCAAGGACCTAGGAATTAGACCAGAGACCCTGCAACTAATAGAAGAAAAAGTAGGCCCAATCTTCATCATGTCAGCTCAGAATGTTACTTCCTTACAATACTCCATAGCACAAGAAGTAAAATCAAGAATCAATAAATGTGATGGATTCAAACTAAAAAGCTGCTTCTCAGCAAAAGAAACAATCAATGAAGTGAACAGAGAGCCTACATTCTGGGAACAAATTTTTTCCACACACACATCTGATAGAGCACTAATCTCCAGGATATATAAAGAAATCAAAAAACTTAACACCAAAATAACAAACAACCCAATCAATAAATAGGCTAAGGAGCTGAACAGACACTTCTCAGAAGAAGATATACAATCGATCAACAGATATATGAAAAAAAATGTTCAGCATCCCTAGCAATTAGAGAAATGCAAATCAAAACTACTCTAAGATTTCATCTCACACCAGTCAGAGCGGCAATTATCAAGAATACAAACAATGATAAGTATTGGCAAGGATGTGGGGAAAAGGCATGTTCATACATTGCTGGTGGGACTACAAATTGGTACAACCAATCTGAAAGCAGTATGGAGATTCCTTACAAAACTTGGAATGGAACCACCATTTGACCCAGCTACCCCACTCCTCGGTCTATACCCAAGGACTTTAAAACAGCATAGTACAGTAATGCAGCCACTTCAATGTTTAGAGCAGCTCAATTCACAATAGCTAAACTGTATAGATGCCCTTCAATAGATGAATAGATAAAGAAACTGTGGTACATATATACAATGGAATATTACTCAGCAATAAAAGAGAATAAAATTATGGTATTTGCAGGTAAATGGATAGAGTTGGAGAATATCATGCTAAGTGAAGTAAGCCAATCCCAAAAAAACATATGCTGAATGTTCTCTCTGATTAGTGGATGCTAATCCATAATGGGGGAGGGGACATTGGAAGAATGGAGGAAATTTGGTCAAAGTGGAGGGAGGGAGGAGAGGGAATGGGGGCAGGAAAGATGGTGGAATGAGATGGACATCATAGCCCTAGCTTCATGTATGACTGCATATATGATGTGATTCTACATCACGTACATCCAGAGAAATAAAATGTTGTGCTCCATCTGTGTACGATGAATCAAAATGCATTCTGCTATCATGTATACCTAAGCAGAAAAAATAAATTAAAAATATATTTACAAAAAGGGATGGGGATGTGACTCAGTGGTTAAGCATCCCTAGTATCATTCCCAGTACCAAAAAAAAATGGGCATTTTTGTTTGTACCCCTCAAATTGAATGTGTATTCCTCTCCTGGCTCCCCAAAATCTTAATTTGTGTACATGTTTTACTATTCCTGTTACTGGTTTTTGCATCCACTTTTCTGTAAATCAATACAGTGATGTAAACCTGAGCAGAAGTCTCATTTGTATTATTGGCCATTTGTCATACTATTAATTATACTTTTCAGTAAGGTTATGATTGTTCCCATGAATATTATGTGAACCATGTATTGCTTTAAAAAGACATTCTTTTAATAAAAATTAATTGCGGTTACCAAAGGATAGAGTTAAAATGGACAATTATATAGATAATAAAGTCCATAAGTATAAACAACAATCTCAAAAGAATATATATATTTATAAAACTCATTTGGTAATATTTATCAATATAGAACTATATATTTGATTCAGTTATATGCTGGAAAACTAGTAAAGCCATTCTATTTGGAAGACATATGTCACCTTTGAATCACATTATACCCACGATAATATTTTTAAGGTATCCATTGCCCACTGATTAATTATAAAGCATAAATTTTTTTAAAAAAATTAACACTAGAAAAAATTCTCTATACTATCTGTACCCCTTCCAAAACCTTGACATAGTTCCTCCTGCTAGAAAACAATGAACCCCAAAGGAAAAGGGTCCTGAAACCTCTCCACTCTGATTTTCAGCTTTGAAGAGCCTACACTGGTAGGGGAACAAATACTAAGAAAGCATCATTAGTCAGAAATAACTTCCCTAATACATTTTAATTTTCCCTTTCTAAATACTAACATCACTACCTCTAGCCCCATTGAATTAAAGAGTATTGGTAGAGACCTCACTATGAATAACAGTAATATATTTATATCATAATATATTTAAAGCACATTTTTAAAAGAGATAGGGCAGGTGAAGAAGAAGAACGAACTTGGGAACTAAAGTGTAGGAGTGAGCAGGACGCTCTAAGAGAGGCAGCTTTGGACAGTTAAAGAGGAACATGAGAGGATACCAAAAACAAATCTCATCCACTTTGCTAGTTATAAGGTACTGAATTAATCCATGCATTCCCTCTCTCCCCCTTCAACTCATCTAGGGGATGCCATTGG
Source organism: Geosciurus inauris (assembly GCA_004024805.1). Classification (NCBI taxonomy): domain Eukaryota; kingdom Metazoa; phylum Chordata; class Mammalia; order Rodentia; family Sciuridae; genus Geosciurus; species Geosciurus inauris. The sequence goes on along the minus strand of PVHX01008130.1, from coordinate 44,127 downwards.
CTAAGTAATCTGATGTTCTATGTAAGTTATAAATAGAAGACATGACACCACATAAGTTGAAACATATGTCTCACTATAATGTACAGATACATAAACAATGCAATATAAATGGATCCAATATGTATCTTTGGTAACAGTGTTATTGGTAGGCTATGACACTTAGTAGCTATCAACCCAGTTTTAAAATAATTCTAAGAAAAAACAGCAAGTTAAGAATTTGTAGCCAGGTATGGTGGTGCACACCTGTAATTCCAGCACTTTGGGAGGCTGAGATAAGAGAATTGCGAGTTCAAAGCCAACCTTGGCAATGCGAGGCGCTAAGCCACTCAGTGAGACCCTGTCTCTACATAAAACACAAAATAGGTCTGGGGATGTGGCGCAGTGGTTTGAGTTCCCCTGAGTTCAATCTCTGGTACAAAAAAAAAAAAAAAATCTGTGGTATACATTCTACCCCTCCAGCCTCCTCTGTTCTTGTCCTCCAGCTGTGCAATTTTTCAATATTAGGAAGAAAAGATTCCAAGTAATAGACTATATTTAAAGATTTTATAACATTTTTAAGCATTACACTCTGCTTAGGAACATAGATCTAAAACTTAAGAAATCGCATGTTAAATTATTAACAAAAACTATTTATTAAGTAGTCATACTAAAATCAGGAAGAATATTAGAGTTGGAGTTTAAATTTCTTTTAAATGCTTGAGCTATCTGTTCCACACAATTTGCATCTTTTCATATAATTAGCTTTTGATACTGAGTTACTGGTAGTAAGGATTTAAGAATTGCATGTCTTGCAGTTGCTAATAGGACTGTACTGAAGCAGTCTTGTAGTTCTTCATATTTAGTGCCCTGAAATTGAAAAATAAAGGCACATTTAATTTTATAGATGCAGATAGTACATCTACATTTTCTATAAAACTTTTGCATTCAAAATTTAAACTAATATATTTGATGACATATTAGTGATCCAGAAACAAACTTTTTCTCACCAACTTAAAAAACTTACCTTTATTAAAGTCAGATAAATTTAGAAAACATAATTTAATAGGAGAAATAACTATGTAATAAATTTTAACTCTTATTGTCCAAAGGCTTGTTTATTTTAAAATTAGGGGAAAAGAGATAAAACTAGATTGGGGATATTTATAATAATATAAAAACAGACTTCAATAAAGTTAAAGCTAGTAAACAAATATAAGCATTATAAGTGATATGCATTTTAATTAACCAGAATATTTCCTGTTTGCACAGAAGGTTATTTCAAAGCTAGGGACAGAACTCCTAAGCCTCATTAGGATTTCTCACAATTAGCAGAACATGGTGGCACATGCCTGGAATCCCAGCCACTTGGGAGGCTGAGGCAGGAGGATCACAAATTCAAGTGCAGCCTCAGCAGTTTAGAAAGGCTCTAAGCAACTTAGTGAGACCTTGTCTCAAAAAAGAAAAAGAAAAATGAATTCCTCACAATTGCTGAGAAACTCTCTTTAAGAAATAGCCAATGATAATGTGTACTATTAATTACAGTATGAATATTAAATACCTGGAAATAAAGTGTTTTTTACAAGAGAAGACAGGTATATTAAAGGTGCTTAGATATCTAAAATCACTCCAATTGTAATGTTTAAAAGTGTATACATAAATATTTTGAAGTCTAAAATTTGAAAATATTTTTTCTTGACTTATAGCCTAAATATAAGATATTCCTACCTTTTGACATTCAAAGTCATTATACTTTCAATTGGTCTGCTTTTGGGTCCACTTGGGGGATGAAAAATCTTGTCTTCTTTTTTGGAAACCTCTTTTCCTAATTTAACCACATAAGGGTCAGCAGAATGGGATGGGTAAGGGTCAAATGTTCCTGCTTTCATTCCACCAGGCTATAAATAAAAATGAGACCATTTAATGTGATTTATAAAATACTTTTAAAAATTAAGTTGTGAATAGGTTCATAGCTACTTTTGTAGTCTATGAAGTTAGTTTTACATTTAAAGAAAGTTGTTTTTCTGTTTAATTCAAATACCAGTAAAAGGTCTCCCTACCACCAGTTCTATAGGGCTAAAACTCTATATTCCAAAATTTCTCCATAAAAACATTTATAGTAAGGTACTATTCTAAGCTGTTGCCAAGCATTAATATTTTAGTGAGAGTTCATCAAGTTATTGCCTAGTTGGGGTGACTCTATTATCGAGGAAATGAGACCCTGCATTGTATTTTTTTTTAAATATTTATTTTTTAGTTGTAGGTGGCAGAATATCTTTATTTTATTTTTATGTGGTGCTGAGGGTCGAACCAAGCGCCCCATGCGCGCTAGGCGAGCACGCTACCACTGCGCCATAATCCCAGTCCCCCTGCATTGTATTTTGATAGAGAAGAGAACAAGAAGCGTGGCATTAACGTGAGTATGCTAACAGGCAGGCAATGATGGGGTAGACAGCTCCCTCAAAAAAAGAAACAACACATAGAAATAGAAAGTGAGAGGAAAATGTGATCCACTTTATACTTTTGTACTCACACCAGACAAATATTTGCTTTCACTTTTTAAATAGATTTGACAAGATTTTTACCTTTATTTTACAGTCATTAAGAAAATTCTAGGGGCTGGGATTGTGGCTCAGTGGTAGAGCGCTTGCCTCGCATGCTGAAGCACTGGGTTCGATCCTCAGCACCACATAAAAATAAATAAAATAACCATATTGTGTCCATCTACAACTAGAAAAAATATTTAAAAAAAAAAAGAAAATTCTATAGTTATAATAATCGATTTAATTAAACCAAAATACACAAAAATTTAATTAATTTGAAAGACATGCTTATAATTTTGCAAGTTTTCCAGAATGATAACACATGGATTATTTTGAATAACAAACTAATAAAAAAATTTAAGGAGAGTAAAATAAATTAACTTGAAAATATAAACGCAAAATGAGTAAATTTTATATAATTTAAATGAATAAATTAAAAATAGGAAAATACATATGGTAACTGACCCTACCAAATGGTTCTTTAAAGAAAGAGCTAAATATATGAAACAATATGAGAAATAGGAAAAGTAGGGAAGTCCATGCCTATATGAAATATCAAAATAATATTTTTGTAAACCTCTGTGTTAATAAATTTAAAAACTTGGTTCAAATAATTTTTTAAGAAAATATAAGTGATCAGAATTGACAAAGAAGAAATAGAAACCCTATAAAAGACAGACAGATACAACATAAGAACTGAGAAAGTTGACAAAGAACTAACCTTATAACAGCGCAAAGCCCAGAATACTTTCCATGTGAATTCTTTCAAGTCTTTGAGGAATGGAAATTGATGGTACTATTTAAACTGTTATACAACATAGTAAAGGAAGGAAATCTCCCCAATTATTTTAATATGCTAGCATCTACTTATACCAAAATATAACAAGGTGTGTGCACACACAGTAGAGACGAATCGTATTTTAAATTATTGATGCAAGGTCTAGGGATGTAGCTCAATGTAACTAAAATAACAGCGAATTAAATACCATACTATATTTAAAGATTAATAATATCACCAAATCAGATTCATTAAAGAAATATATTTATAATGTATATATTATTCACCTTATAACTAGTAAAAAGAGAAAAAAGATGACCTAAAATATTGCACCATTTGATAAAATCCAACATACATCTGATTAAATTGAACATACATTCAATAAAATGTAATGTACATTCCTGAATTATCCTATTTGGGACATAAAACTAAAATAAAAGAATAGGGCTTTGGATGTAGCTCAGTGGTTGACTAGCAACTGGGCATGTAGCATGCCTAGCACGTGTGAAGCCCTGGGTTTAATCCCCAATACTGAGAGAGAGAGAAAGAGCAGGGGAGGGGAAAAAGGGAGGGAGAAAAGAAAGAAGGAAAGATTAGAAATGTCTCTTTTAAAGTCAAGATTAAGGCAAAATGGCCACTATTGCCAGCCTGAGCTATTGGACATGAGCATGATGACATGAGATACACAAATATTGGAAAGGGAGTAGAAAAATAATTTTAGATTAACATAATCATGTACTTAAAAACCAAAATAGTAACAGAACATTAAAAAAATTTTAATGAAATGGTGGGGTTTTTTAATTGAATGCTCACTAACAAAAGCATTGAACATTTCTAAAAATAAAAAAATAAAATGTTTTTATAGAGACAAATAACATCACAGAAATATAATAGGGAACAATCCTATAGCTCAGAGCCTTAAAACAAATAATAATGAATATAAAATATGTAAACCAATGTGATAAAATAATATAACTTTACAAAAGACATGAAAAGATGACTTTTTTTTCTGGTACCAGGGATTGAACTCAGGGGTGCTTGACCACTGAGCCACATCCCCAGCCCTATTTTGTGGTTTGTCTTTTTTTTTAATATTTTTTAGTTGTAGGTGGACACAATATCTTTATTGATTTATTTATTTTTCTATGTGGTGCTGAGGATCGAACCCAGTGCCTCACACATGCGAGGCAAGCGCTTTACCACTGAGCCACAATCCCAGCCCCCCATTTTGTGTTTTATGTAGAGACAAGGTCTCCCTGAGTTGCTTAGTGCCTCGCCATTGCTGAGGTTGGCTTTGAACTTGGGATTCTTCTGTCTCAGTCTCCCAAAGTGCTGGGATTACAGGTGTATGCCACCACGCCTGGCTGAAAGATGACTCTTAAAAGTGGTTTATTCCTGGGCTGGGATTGTGTCTCATTGGTAGAGCACTTGCCTCACATGTGGGAGGCACTGGGTTTGATCCTCACCATAGAATATAGACAAATGAATAAATAAAGATAAACCAACAACCAAAAAAAAATTTTTAAGTGGTTTATTCCTGATCAGAAGATACAAATTATAAATATGCTAATTCATAAAAAAAATCTAGAGATTTAATTTTATAGCAAAGTATCAGACTTTTTTCTTTCTTCTTTTGTTGGAACTTTAAAATATAATTCTGAAGTGCTAGAGATTAAATATGACATAATAGCCAATAAATACTTTCAAAGAGTAACAAGAAGAGATTAAACCACCTAGCATGAAACATAATAGTAATTAAAAGTGGCTTGGCTGAAATAAATATATCAAATAGAATGGAAAGTCAAAGATATACAATCAAAAATGAGAATTTTGATTTGATGAAAATGGCATTTCGAAGCACTGATATTAAAAATGCATTATTCCATCAGGGAGATTCAGAACCAATGGTTTTATAAAAATCAGTTTTACTGCTAGGTGTGGTGGCACACGTCTATAATCTAGCAGCTGAGGAGGCTGAGGCACAAGGATCACAAATTCAATGCCAGCCTCTACAAAAAGCAAGGCACTAAGCAGCTCAGTGAGACCCTGTTTCTAAATAGAATACAAAATAGGGCTGGGGATGTGGCTCAGTGGTTGAGTGTTCCTGAGTTCAATCCCCAGTACTTCCCCCTCAAAAAAGAAAGAAAAATCAGTTTTACTGGTCTTAATTTGTATACAATAAACTGCACCCATTTAAAGTATCTTATTCTGAGTTTTGACATATAAGACCACTTGAGGCCACTACCACAACCAAGAGCATTTCCATCCTCTTCAGTTTCTTCATTCCTCCAAAGCCTGATTTTGTAAAAGATGAAAGCTAGATCCCTATCTCATTCTATATCTTAATACATTTAGATAAAGATGTAAATGCAAAAAGATAAGGCTAGCAGGAAAAAGATAAGGCATATTATTCTAATATCAATGGTAAAAAACAAATTCATTCTGAAAACGACATAAACTTCACCAGAAAGGACTGATAAATTTATTCAATTTCTGAATAGCACAAGACACCATAACCAAAGTCAAAGATCCAATAGAGTAGAAGAGCTACTTTCACCTCAAATGAAAAATGGACATATCCTTACTATATGAAAAGATGTTATGAGTCAAAAGGGAAAACACAAACACCCCCAGAGAAAGTTCACAGGAAAATGAACAGGCAACATCATGTACAACCACAAAAATGGGCAGTTATTCTCCATGTATGGATGATATGTCAAAATACACTCTACTGTCACGTATAACTAAAAACACAAAAATTTTTAAAAATAGAAAAAAAGAAAATGGACAGGCAATTCACAGAAGGAAAAAACAAAGGAAACCTAAGGTTTATAACTTGTCAGAGCATTTTTAAATTTTTATTCTTATTGATTATAAACTTCTATAGTAGGGAGGTAGTTCATTTTAATCACCATTTCAAATATTAAAATGAAGACTTGGTTTTTTATGGTTTTAGAAAAAACCCAGGTCTAAGGTCTAGAGAGCCACTTGGAAAACTCACTGTAAGTCCAAATATATTTGAAATGATTAGTAATTACTTCATTACAAGATCTTCTTCACCCCATACCCTAGCCATGCTTTTAAATAATTTGGGAAAAATGGGTTTCATGATTCTTGGCATCCATACAAAGAAAAGCTTATTGTTTTCATGGCTAATAAAACAATTTATAGCAAGAGGCTATTTATAATGCTTAATTTTTTTTCATTCTGAAATTTTTAACTTACTTTTTTACCAGGAGAAGAGGGCTTAAAAGGACTTGAAAGTAATTCTTTCTTCTCTTCTTTTTTAATTGGAGGTAAAGGTTTCTCAGTAAAATAAGGATTAGTGTCAAAATAGTCCTTTGGGTAAAGATTTAACTTGAAAGGTGCCCCCTTCAGTAACCGATGGTGTTCTTCAATGTCTTTCTGTAAAGAATTTGAAAGTATATTGCATATATTATGCAAATTGAAAATAACCTGAAGACAAATCTCTTAAATTTTAATATAAATATGTAGATTCTTTAATGTCTACTGTTAGGTGCACTTAGGAGGCTGAGGCAGGAGGATCACAAGTTCAAGGTCAGACTCAGCAACTTAGCCAGGCCCTAAGCAACTTGTGAGATCCTGTATCAAAATTAAAAAGTTTAAATAAAGGCCCAGGGCTATATCTCAGTGGTTGGACACCCTGGGTTCACTCTCTAATAAAAATTTTTTAAATAAAATAAACAAATAAATAAAGCACCTGGCACATTGTAGGCCCTTAATGAATGTCAGTTTTTACTTCTAAGAATAAAGAATATAACATTTTTATATTACAATATCTTTAGCTACCTGGTATTCAGGCAAATAAGAGGATATTTTTTTCCTTTTATGTTGCAATCTTTTCTATGGGACAATACTAAGTATAAAAATTGCTAACTGTTAATCAAGTATCAAACAAATCATTCTGTGATATAAACATTTTAAAAGACAGCTATAAAATACCTATCAATGTTTTCTCACTTTTTGCAAATATGAAATCTGATATTTCATCAGTCAACAAAATGTTTAAATAAAATATAATAACCATAAACTTGAAATGAACTGAAAATGTTTAAATAAAATATAAAATTGGTATGCAAGAGAAGACTAAGTTTCAGGACCCCTACTATATTTCTTTAAGAACTTTTTCACTCCTCCTCTTGTGTTCCCTCTTCCTTTCTCCAGTCTACAGAACTTTAACCAATTTTTGGTAATCTGCTCAGCCCTCTTCCATATCTCAACAATGATACTGACAATTTAACTATTCCATGTATCCTTTGGGGTAGTGTTTCTCAAAATTTAGCTTTCATGAAAATGACTTGGTAATATATTTAAAGTAGAAATTACCAAACTCTTCCTTCAAAGATTTCTGATTGCACTGGTCTGTTGAATGACCCCACTAATCTGCAATTTTAACAGGTAACCTAAGTAATTCTGAGCATGATATTATACGGCAATGTTTTAATGAACATCTTTTTACTTACTAGAGTATGATCATCTTTTATAAAAATACTGTATTTGTTTTACCAACTGCTGACCTAGAAGAGTCAGTTGAGTACTGCTAAGCATATATGTGAGAAAAATATCACCTGGAAGAACTAGAGGTGTAAGTGTCTGGTTCCCACAAAGTACTGGGTCCCACTAACTATACCAAAAAACTTCACAATTCACAGAGCGTTGGGGTAGAGTACATCAAAAGAGCTTGCCTCGATAGTGGATAATAATTAGCTCTAGACTGAGCACTGTTCCAGTTCCACCTAACAAATCTTAAAAGCAAGACCTCAAAATATCAATCTGTTTTTAAGTAATATAATTGCATTCCAGAGCAAAACCCAAGAAAATTTATAAGAATACAAAAATATACAGTACTTGACAAGGTAAAATTCCCAGTGCCCGACATATGATCAAAAATTGCTAGTAATGCAAAGTGGAAAAATATGACCCATCTTGAGAAGAAAAACTACTTGCTCAAAATAATTCAGAACTAACACAGATATTAGAATTATCAGGGAAGGGCATTAAAATAATAATTATAACTATATTCCATATGCCCCCCAAATTAAGTGGAGACATATAAGATATTAAAAACATTCAAATCAAATTTGTACAGATCAAATCCATAATTATGATATTTAAAATACATTGGATAGCATTAACCACAGTCTGAGAATCTAGAGTAGATTAGTTATCTTGAAGAAACGGCAATAGAAACTAACAAGATAAACCACAGAGGAAGAATCAAAAAACATTTTTAAAAAGTGATTAGGGCATTGGTAAGTTCAGGACAATTTCAAGAGACCTAATACACATATAATTGGAATCTCTGAATGAGAGGGAAAAGAATAGGAATTTTTTTTTTAAAGCTGAAGAAATATGGGCTGAAAATATTTCAAATCTGATTTAAAAAAAAAAACATTAATTCACAATCCAAGAAATTTCATAAGCCCTAAGCACAAGAAGGCAGATCATAATCAGATTGCTTAAGTGAGTGATTTTTTTTAAATAGCCAGAGCAAAGACATACTATATTCAATGAACAAACATGAGCATGACAGCAGATTTCTCATCATAAATTATTCAAGCAAAAACACAATGGAGTACTCTCCTAAAATACTGGGGGGAAAGCAAGATACATTCTTCCAATTACCTTCAGAAATGATTTTAGGAAATTTAGGTACACAAAATTTCGGACATGTATAATAAATTCTGAAGATGAAAAGCTACTTACTGAGCCTCTGATAAACTTACATTGTAGGTAGTTAGGTAGTATTATGCATTATTATTTCTACAGATGAAAAGTAGTTTGCATACAATTTTAAATAAACTGCGTAATCCATATACACAAACAGAGCTGCTTATTTTCAAATGACAAAACATTCTATCCAATTTAATTAAAAATTTTTCCTAGATTTGAACATCCACCCTTGCAAAATTAGGCACCATTCTAACTCTCAGTCACCAATTAAAATCAACACAACAAAATTATTGAAGCCTGCATGCTGAGAAAAAAAAAAAAGCAAAAACCTAATAAAGTGATGTTTTAAGTACAAACTAACTAAATTAACTAAACTTGAAGTGACATTGATATATTTAAATTATGTTGATCTCTTGCCAAAGTGATGCTTGTTTATACTCCCTAGTGGCTCAAGAGACTGAGACAAGAGGGTGTCGCAAGTTCTAGGTCAGCCTCAGCAACTTAGAGAAGCCCTAAACAATTCAGTGAGACCTTGTCTCAGGATAAAGAAATGTTTTTACACTATTTTCCAAAGACATAATTCAACATTTAGAAGATCCAAAAAACTCCACCAGAAAAACTTCCAGAAATAATAAATGAATTCAGCAAATCAAATGCATTTCTATACATCAATAATGAATCCATTGCAAGAGAAATTAAGAAAACTACCCTATTTCACAATAGCCTCAAAAAAATAAAATACTTGGGAATCAACCTAACAAAAGAGGTGAAAGACCTCTACAATTAAAACTACAGAACACTAAAGAAAGAAATTGAAGACAACCTTAGAAGATGGAAAAATCTCCCATGCTCTTGGATAGGCAGAATTAATATTGTCAAAATGGACATATTATCAAAACTGTTATACAGATTTAATGCAATTTCTATTAAATACCAATGACATTCTTCATAGAAATAGTAAAAGCAATTATGAAATTCATTTGGAAACATAAGAGACCCAGAATAGCCAAAGCAATCCTTAGCAAGAAGAGTGAAACAGGAGGCATCACAATACTAGACCTTAAACTACACTACAGAGCCATCATAACAAAAACGGCATGGCACTGGCACCAAAATAGACATGTAGACCAATGGTACAGAATAAAAGACACTGAGACAAACCCACATAAATATAGTTATCTCATACTAGACAAAGGTGCCAAAAACATACATTGGAGAAAAGATAGCCTCTTCAACAAATGGTGCTAGGAAAACTGGAAATCCATATGTAGCAAAATAAAATTAAAACTCTTTCTCTCCCTGCACAAAAATCAACTCAAAGCAGATCAAAGATTTAGGCACTAGAACAGAGACCTTGCACCTAATAGAAGATAAAGTAGGACCAAATCTTCACTGTATTGGCTTAGGAACTGACTTTCTTAACCAGACTCCTACAGCATAAAAAGTAAAATCAAGAATCAATAAATGGGATGGCTTCAAACTAAAAAGCTTCTCAGCAAGGGAAACAATAACGTGAAGAGAGAGCATACAGAATGGCAGAAAATCTTTACCACACACACCTCAGAGCACTAATCTCCAGGATATATAAAGAACTTGAAAAACCCAAAAAACAACTAACTCAATCAATAAATGGGCTAAGGAGCTGAACACTTCTCAGAAGATATACAATCAATCAACAGACACATGAAAAAATGTTCATTATCTCTAGCAATTAGAGAAATGCAAATCAAAACTACTCTAAGATTTCATCTCACTCCAGTGAGAATGGCAATTATCAAGTATACAAGTAACAGTAAGTGTTGGTAAGGATATGGGGGAAAAGGTACACTCATACACTGCTGGTGAGACTGCACATTGGTGAAGCCACTATGGAAAGCAGTATGGAGATTCCTCAGAAAACTTGAAATGTTACCACCATTTGACCCAGCTATCCCACTCCATGGTTTATCCCCAAATGACTTAAAATCAGCATACTACAGTGACGCAGCCATATCAATGTTTATAGCAGCTCAATACACAATAGCTAAACTATGGAACCAACCTAGATGCCCTTCAACAGATGAATGGATAAAGAAACTGTGGTACATATATATACAATGGAATATTACTCAGCCTTAAAGATGAATAAAACTATGGCATTTGCAGGTAAATGGATGGAGCTGAAGAATATCATGCTAAGCAAAATAAGCCAAACCCAAAAAACCAAAGGCTGAATGTTTTCTCTAATAAGCTGATGCTAATCCATAATGGGGGGTGGGGATGAAGGAATTTTGGATTGTGTAGAGAGGAGTGCCTCACTAGAGGAGGGGAGCAGTGGGGATTGGAAGGATGGTGAAATGAGATAGACATTATTACCCTATATACATGTGTGATTACACTACTGACATGACTCTGCACCATGTTCAGTCAGAGGAAGGAGGAGCTGTGCTCCATTTGTGTACAATATGTCAAAATGCATTCTTCTTAAATGGGCACAGTGGCACATGCCTATAATCCCAGCACTTTGGGAGGCTGAGACAGGAGAATCGTGAGTTCAAAGTCAGCCTCAGCAATGGCGAGGCGCTAAGCAACTCAGTGAGACCCTGTCTCTACATAAAACACAAAATAGGGCTGGGGATATGGCCTAGTGGTCGAAGGCCCTTGAGTTCAATCCCCAGTACCAAAAAAAAAAAAAAAGCATTCTACTTTCACGTATAACTAATTAGAATAAATGAAAACATTAAAAATTTTAAAAAATCTTTTTAAAGGTTTGGGAATGTAGCTCAGTGGCAAACTTCCCATGAGTTATATCCCTACTAACAACAAATTAAAAAATTATGTTGATCTTGTTCTAAAATTTATAAGCATTCCTATAAGATTTAGTTGCATGTAAATGCTCCCCACATAACTGAACATGTTTTGTTATACATCAAATATCATATAAAGTGAATGTAAAAGGTATATGCCAGTATGTTTTAGTTTTTATTTCTGCTATTTAATATAGTGATCCTTTCACTCTCTCCTGTAGTTATTCATCCATTCTCTTCCCTTCCCTTTCTCCCATCACCCCTCATTCCTCCATCCTATACAATCACTACAAAAGAACTACTATTTTTTTCTCAGGCACAAGATATTAGTGTGGGATGGGGGTATGGCTAAGGAATAGGATATGACTCTTCTCTTAGAACATAATTGATGAGGCCAAGTCAACATGTCTCACAACTAGTTGAGAGAGAACTGTAAGACAGACATGATCAATTATAGCAGGAGATAAAATTCATCCTGCAAGAGCTGAGAGTATTTACCGGAAGATGTGGAATCTAATATCAAAAAGGTAAGATTATTATAATTGATAAACATCAAGCTGTTAATTGTCCCAGTTATACAAATAGAACAGAACAAAACTTAATTAAATAACAAGTAAATTCTCAAAGTCAACCAAATAAAAGAAGGGTTGAAAAATTAAAAATAGATGATTTTACCTTAAAATTTTGTCTTGCTGCATCATACAAATCAGAAGAGTGTGAAAACGGTTTACCTATGGTAACATTTGCATAGCTAAAGAAGGGAAATAAGTAATGGTGACTTCAGAGTTCAGAAATTTTTTCAAATCTCAAAATATGTTATGAAAATATTAAAACTGTCTTACCCATATCCAGTTCCTTTCTTTCCTGGGTTTGTGTACAAATTCTTTCCAGGTGGTACATATTGTTCTCTGGGTTTAGCCTGTGCACTGAAGAATGGGATTGGACCACCTATTGTTCCGTAGTAGCTTCCCAGTCCACATCTTAAATACAGTTATTTTTTAAAAGGAAGAGGTTAAAATGGCTAACTTAATGTTACATGTATTTCAGTACAAGTTTTTTAGAAGATTGAAAAAGGAGAAAAATAGGTAAAATGGAATTGACTTGCCTAACTCCAGTATGAAAAAAAAAAGTTTTTTAGTTTTCAAACTAACTTGGTTTTTTCCTCATTTTCAAAGTTACAAATTTCAAGATATGTTTTTAATATTTTTATATTTATTTCAAATGTTCTAAGGAAATAAAAGTTCATAATCTGTAGTAAGTTAGAATAGTTCCCATTCCTTCAGAAATTACATAAATCTCTAGGCACCCTAACACAAGTTAGCTAACAAATGCTGAATGTCTTTTGATCATCCACTTGTTAAAATCTACACTTTCAAAAATACATATTTAAAACTACTTCACTGCTGATGGTAAAGTGAATCTTACGAAATTTTGGTGTTAATATTTTTCTTTTTGGTTTACACTTACTACTCTAGGGGAAAAAACTAATTTTTTTCTTCAATTTTAATGCTATATTTTTCTAGGCACACAGTATCTATGTAATCTAACTATTTTTTACTCAGCCCTTTATTATTTTGACAAATGCCTTCTTTAAATTTTGTATAATCAAAAGGATAACTACTGCTAATCAGCCCTAACCAGCCATGATCTCTAATTTCCAAGTTATCATTTAAGTAAATAAGTTGTAATCATCAGAAAATGGTCTGCCAAAAAAATGAAACATTATTATAAAACATTATTATAAAAAGATGACACTATGCATTTATGTTTAAAATTTCAAAAATTAGAAAGACATGAACATTGTCTTTCTAATTACTTGTTATTACTTATTATCTCTGACCTACAAATAAAGGTTACATTTAGGAGAGATTATTGATGTTCATTAATCCCCCCTTATGAACATATGTCATAACATTCTAAAATACAGTAAGGAAGTAAAGCAGTGATATATTGCAGAGAAAAAGGAAAATTTTGGAAAAGCATAATTTAACTAGAATGTAAGGTAATGCAAAAATGTAAAGTCACAACATTCAGAATTTATTAAATGCCTATGTTCAGGAAAGAGAGTAAATGGAGGATGGATTTGATCCACACATGCTGTATACATGTATTAAAATATCATGCTGAACCAAATTAATATGTATAATTAATACATGCTAATCAAAAATAAAATATTTTTAAAGTCCATCAGAGAGAGATTAATAATTATGAAGAGAAAAATTATGCCTATGATTCCATAATTTGGTGTTGAATAAATACCTATATGAAGGCTTCTTATTTATGCTACCAATTTATTTTTATAGAAATATGTTTTGTATGACACTAAGTTAGAGATATTTTTCATATATTTATAAGCTTTTAAAAGAAAGGAAAGCTAGTCTAATTATCAAATAATTATTATTTTTTGGCTGGCAAATTAGTATAAGCTATACTATAAACTAATGTATCAAGGTAGCAATTCTCAGTTATTACCACCCGGGTCCATGCCCATCACAAGTGGGAGACTGGAAATCAGGAAAAAGTTATTTAAAAGTTAAAATATATATTACATGAAAAAGAATGAAATACAAAAAAATAACACTTTTAAAAATTTATATCTAAGGAAAAGTGAATAAGTTTAAGAAACAGTGATAATTTTAAACAGTAATAATATTCAAGTCAAAGTGTGAAAAGGTAGAAAGACAGTAAAAGAAGAAACCTAGTGATCACAGAAAAGAAGAAATCCCCCACTCCTAATAAAGACAATAATTTTGACAAGATTGCCTGTTAGAATTTGAAAGATGACTAAATTATAGAGGTGTGGTTTCACTGATCTCATGAAAATATAGCAATGAAGCATAAAGTTAAGCTTTATCAATTCCCACCTACCATAAATTTTGAATTGAGAGAGTCAAAGTTACTGAGTATGAATGCAAACCATATTTAAAATTTTGGCTATGTTTCATAGTATAGTATATACTACATATAGTATAGTATAGCACAGTATAGTACAGTATATACTATGTTGCATAGTATAGTATAGACTACATGGTCTTGCTTATCAAGATAATGATTTAATGGTAAGCAAAAAATGTACTTTCACATTAATGTCTGTCAAAATTAAAATGTTATTAATCTCTATGAGCGTATCTTCATAGCAATTTAAAAATAATATATTGTTGATAAATTATTTTCTTTTTAAAAGAAGCCTTTCTCCTACTTGCACATTTTTTTTATTCATACTTAAGTTTTTTAACAACAGAAAAAATCCAAAAGAAATAGAATGACTCAAGGCAATTTTTACCCCACCTGACTTTTGCAAGGTTTTTGGACAAATTATTTTCATTATTTAATGGCTTTACTATATAAACACATAGAGAACAGTGACACAATCAAAAATTAATATAACAAGATTAATATAACTTTAAATTATCTATCTAAATCATACAATATAACTGTTTCCACCTCAAAAAATCCTACTTAAAAATTAACCTTCCATAAGTAAGTCCTGTAGAAAAATAAACATTTTCTTTAGTTGAAAAGATAAAGATGCAAGAGATCTGATGAGACCCCTCACCCCAAACACTTACGGTTTTTTATCTCCGCTACTAGGGAGGAAGGCTTTGGCAAGATTTTTTTTGGCTTCATCCATCATGTGACGTCTTCTCACTTGATTTAGACTCACATAACCTTCACCTTCAAAAACCCTCGCAAATTGGGGATCAAAATAACCTGCCTGGAGATGTGACATTTCTTTGGTTCCCCCAGGTAGCATCTGTTTATTTTTGCTTGCAGCCTCATTAAAGGGTCCTTTAAAAAATAAATTAGCCATATTATAAATTGGAGCTGACTCGTAATTAAGGGACATGGAGAAATCAGAAAAGCTTCCAAATGTGATTGGTGCCAATTCTGAGTTTAAGCTCTGAAATAAATGTTGTTTCAAATGTTCGCTGAAAACTCTGTGTTAAAGGCTACATTGACATTAAGACCTGAGAGGATTTCATTAAAATGTTGAACATGATCCTTGTAATACACTGTGAATTTTGGAACTGGAAGAGACCTTAACAGTTAACCCTGTTAAATGTGTGGAGGTTGAAGAGAAGGCCAGTACATATTTATATTGAAACAGTTCCTCTGCTGGGTATATGCTCAAGACAATGAGGGCTAATGTCCTCTAAAAGATATGAACAAGAATGTTCACAGCAGCTTCATTCTTAATAATCAAAAACAAGAAACTCAAATATCTACCAACTGAACAGATTTTTAAAAAATTGTGGCATTTTACATCAATGTTTATAGCAGCACAATTCACAATAATCAGACTATGGAACCAACCTAGGTGCCCTTCAACAGATGAATGGATAAAGAAAATGTGGAATATGTACATAATGGAGTATTACTTGGCCATGAAAAAGAACGAAATTATGTCATTTGCTAGTAAATGGATGGAACTGGAGACTATAATGCAAGTGAAATAAGCCAGACACAGAAAGTCAAAGGTTGAATGTTTTCTCTGACATACAGAAGCTAGTCTAAAATAAGGGAGGGAGGAGAAACGGGAGAATTGCATCAAAATAAATGAAAAATCAGGGGAATTGAAGAAGGGGATTGAAGAGGGGGGAGGAAGGACAAATTAAGGGAATTCAGTGGAATGAATACAACCTAACTTTCTAATGTAAATATATGAAAATACTAAAGTGAATTTCACCACTATGTATATCCACAAAACACTAATATTTTAAAAAATGTAAATACATAGCTGAGGAGAGTAGAAGAAAAGGAATAGGGGGATGGGGGAGGGCAAAGGGAGAGGATAATGGTAAGTACTGGGGACTGAATTGGAGCAAATCACCGTCCATGTGTTTGTCAAAATGAATCCTAAGGTTATGCATAACAATTATGAACCAATAAATAATTGTAGCATTTCTACAATGAAATACTAGTAACCCTCCCCCCAAATTTTTGAAGGCTGTTTTTGTAAATATTTAGATCTTCAATAATTTGGTCCTAAGAGGGCTTAATTTGGGAAGTCTTTCCAAAATGTGCAGAACTTGTCAAAGTACATACAACCCTTATTTCAAATGGTTATTGAAATGTAAATTCATATCACCGATTTTTTTTAATTTAAATTTTGAAAAGGTAATGCATTCAAATAGTTTCAAATCTGATAGTATAAACAGCCTCACAATAAATCTTCTTCCTGTACGTGGCCATCCAGTTCCTCTTCATTGGAACAGGCAGTAATATTAATTTGTCTTCCAGGGAATATTCAGACATGTTTGAGTGACTATTCTCATTTTAATATTTAACAAAATAAATACATTGCTCGCCATCTTGTTTTTTATTTAACAATTTATTTTTGACATAGTTCCATATCTGTGCATTCTTTTCTGTCACACAGAAGTCATTAGACATCCAAAATGTTTAAATGAGATATCAAAAGTGTACATTTAAGTCTTTTTGTTATGATTTTCCCAAAAATTCCCTCAGCTATTCCCTTTCCAAGAAAGTGATAATGGATAGCCTGCTTAGATGCACACTTGGAAAGAAGTAAAATCACCTATGAGGACAATAAATGAAGACAATTGTAGCCCAATAAAATGAGCTTCCTATTCTTTTAAATTAAATTCTCTCATAACTATTGCAATGTCACAAGTTAGTCAACTTTAGAGCTCAATACCTTAAAATATAGACCATTAAAAATATCATTTTTAATTTAAATTAAGTATTTAATTTAAAAGTTAAATTTGCAATTTCTAGGTAAGGACCACTATTTGCCTACAAAGAGTACCAAATATACTTACGATTAAATGGTGACACATATTTGTCACCAACAGTAATATATTCCATCTCACTGAAGAGGCCGATCCTCTCCATATCTGTTTTTCCTCCTTCTATAGGCATGGTTGCTTCTTATAGTAGTAACTTCAAAAATTTCTTTTCTTGCTGCTTTGTTTATAGCAAAAGCTTACTTTAAGATTGGAAAAAAAATGGAAGGGGGCCAAAAAGCAATTATTAAATTTCAATCCAAATTATTTTCAGTCTGAGTTTTAATATTCACTATAAAACAACAGTCCCAAACTAAGTGAGGAGAAATCTACTCTGTAGAATACTAGAACACTGAGATTCAAAATTATTACCATGATATCAAGAGAAGTCTTGACTCTCCATGTGAAGTGCCCATAATTACAAAGGAATATGTGTGATATTATCTGCCATTTCTCTATTGGGAATGATAAAATTACTACCATGAAGTGTAGTATAAATATGTATAAATAATATCCTTCATTTGAGAAGTTCAATGTGAATTTAAACTCATAATTATATAAGGTAAACATTTTGTAGTTTAAATGAGATCGGGCGTGTTCAGCATGGTATGGTCACAGACTACAGATTTTATAGTTTAGATAAAATGTTCACCATATTGAAAATTATAATGTAGCTTTTCAAAATGCACACTGCATATAGGTACTGCTCTGCAGTACTTGAGGTTTTTTTTAAGTTCAGATTAGTTCATAAAGGGAATGAGGGAGAGGACAATTACCTAGACAAGATGAAAACACAAACAAAACAAAAAATTCACAATAAATTCTGAAGATTTGTTAAAAGGCAGACGGCAACTTGTTAAAATGATTACTTCAAACAAATGAGAAATATCATATTAAACATGTAAGCATTAACTCAAAAGAAAAACCAAAGCGCTGAGAATAATTGCTTCCATTTCAACTGTTATGGCTTGGATATGCAATGTCCCCCTCAAAGCTCCTATGTTAATGCAAGAACGTTCAGAGGTTAAATGATTATATTGTGATGGCTGTAACCTAATCAGTCCATCCTTGTTTGAATGTACTGGGTGGTAAATGGAGAGGGGGCCCATAGCTGGAGGAGATGGGTCACTGGAGGTGTACCCTGGAAAGGTTCATCTTCCCTGAGGCTTCTTCCCCACCCCCCATGCTTCCTGCCCCCACTATGAACTGAGCAGCTTCTCCAAATCCCAAATAAACTTTTCCTCCTCTAAGTTGTTTTTGTCAGGTATTTTGGTCACAGTGAAACAAAACTAACTAAAACATCTCCCTAATGTTTTTGAATTCTATTTTTATGTATTTATTATTAATTTTATTTTTTTGGTGATGCTAGGGATCAAACCCAGGGTCTTTTACATGCTAAGCAAGCCCTCTACCACTTCCCAGTTTTTCTATCTTAAGTCTTTGGGGGTGAGGGTGGCACTGGGGATAGAACTCAGGGCTTGTGCATGCCAGGCAGGTGTATACCATGAGCTACGTACCCAGTCACCATCTTAATGTTTTTAAGCACCAATTAGGAGGTAGGCACTGGGCATACATTAGTGAAAAAAACAAACTCGTTTATGCTTCTTGATTTATAAGCCAAGGTAAGAAACTTTTATCTTTAATTTAAAGCAAGGTATTTCAATGACTCAGCAAGCTTCTCTATTTGGAGCTGTGCTTATCTATGTATCAATCATTGCTTAATGTGTAATATCAAAGGGCCAAGTGAAGATTCAGTCTAAAAATAAAGCTTGAGAAAATATAACACCCTTCCCCCTCCCACCTCTTCCTCTGATCAGATATGGTTAAAAGCTACACTCAGTCATTTGGGCTGTACTATATGGTTTACAGTTTATTTCAAAGCTTCACCCCGCCTGCCCAACTATAAAGGTTTCCTGTGCTGCTACAGAGGTTCAAATCCTTTAAATAGCCCACAAGGTCCACTATCCGCTAGCCTCATTAGTCACCACTGGAACCCACCTCCCTGGATACTGGGCTGCTCTTGTCTTATTTCAGTTTTCTGGTCGGGCTTTCTCACCCACGGTTGCCAGTGCATATTTCACTTTGGTGTGCTGACACTTTCCTTTCTGTCACCATAATAAAAGCTGATTTCCTATTGCTGTTTGTTCACCACTTCTTTAATCTGCCTCATCACAGCTGCACGTACATCTCCTTCCACGCCTTCATCATAGTTATCTAACAGTTGGTCAACATTTTATATTTTTGATATAGAAATTCCTTGTTTTCCCCACTCAAATGTTGACTCCACAAGGCAGCAACTGTGATATGAGTTTGATGGTTCTTCACCAATTTTTTGAGAGGAGTCCTCCTTTGTTGCCAGGGCTGGATTCAAAACTCCCAGACTCAAGGAATCCTCCTGCCTCAGCTTTCCAAGCAGCTGGGATTACAGGTGCAAACTACTGCGACAGGCTAATTTGTTTCTTACTGTGGTATTCTCAGTACACAGGATCTGGCACCCAATCAAGTGAGCCACAGAGGAAGGGAAGGAGGAAAGTTCTTGCCCTTAACTTTCCCACTACTTAACTCTTCTTGAGCAACAGGTACAAAATCATTCACTCACTCATTTAACAGATACTTGGCAAACCCCTCTCCGGGTAAGGCTCTCTGGTAATAGCTAGGAAAACTGAAACCTAAAATGGAATAGCTCCTACCCCCAAGGAGATGACAATCTGCTAAGCAAGAAAACAAGTATAAGGCAAGTGGAATATGGCAAATTCTCTTCAAAAGGCATGGAAAAAGTGCATGGGGGATGAAGGAGGGGCAGAAAACTTCTGGCTGAGGCGATGAAAAAATTATTTCCCATTAGGAATAAAGAGGCTTGGAGTAGACAGGTATCTAGGGGACAACACCTGGTGTCTTCGAGGAACAAGTCACCTTTCCGAAGGGCATCTGATCCGGCAACCAAGATCAGATTGTCTCGGTTCCAGTCCGGATTTACTCCGCTGCAGGAGCAAGAAGGCTCGGAGTCACCCTACCGCGCGCTGGAGCTTCCCGCCAAGCGCCCAAGCTGCGAATGGCCTCAGCACGTTCTAAGCACAGCTGGGGTTTATTGTGGTGCGTTGCCCGGACTACGGGAGAAACTATTCCAAGTACGCTGCAGGAGGGCACGAGGAGAGTTCCGATCCGCACAGAAGTACACATGGGAGGACTTGTGAGCATCTGTAGGATACAAAAGACTCAATCAATAAAATATATCGAAATAAGTCTTCCGTTTTCCAGCCTTCTAGCCGTTGGCGAGGAGATGTAATGTGGTACGTTCTGTGACGTGTTGCTGCCAGGCATGCTGGGAATTGTAGTCCCCCGCCCAAGCTCTACCCTTTGGCCCGCGATGACGCCACTTCCGGGCCGGTTCCAGATCCTGTAGGCTGAAATCGACGTCCCGCTTCCCGTCGTGTCGCTGACATGGTAAGTGTTTCTACTCGTCACCGACTCCTGCGTTTCCGCTCGGACTTGGGCAGCCGCCGCGAGTGCGGGTCCGAGCCTATGAAAGGAGACCCGCTGCCCGGGGCCGCGACGGCCGCTGCAAACTCAGACGTCTGGAGCTTGCAGCCTTGGCCTCTCTCCCAGGTGCGGCCAGAGGGAATCTGTCCACCAACGCCTTGCACCCCCTGCTCAGCTGCATTGGGATACTCCCTCTCCCTTCTCCTTGTGAATATATATAATTTTTTAAGAATGAGGCATTATTCGTCGTATTTGAAGGCTATGAAGAAAGAGAGTTTAAGCTAGGAAAGAGGAATAACTGTTCAAATAAATACTTTGTTCCCTTAGCTTCGGTGAGGGAACTTTCACTCTCCAGGTTTCCCTCCTGTGTCATAGCTCAGCCAGGTCTTCCAGTCCCTAGGTGTTTTGTCTTCTTCAGGGACACTTTACATCCTATGCTTTCTCCCAGTTTTGTATCTCCCGCCTAGTCCTTTCTTCTGAGCTCCAGATTCATAAATCTGCTCACTGTGCCTCCACTTGGATTTGCTCATATGTATTTCAAACGCTGCATGTTCAAAATGGACTCATCCTTTCCACCTCCTTCACTCCGCATCTGCTCTTCCTCCAGGAATTCCCATCTGTGCACATGACACCTCTGTTGTGCCAGCCAAGAACTTGGCAGTCATCCTTAACACTTTCCTTTCTCAAATGAATGTCCAGTTAGTAATCAAGTCCTATAGATTCCACTTCTAAATGCCTGTCCATTGTCACTCTCTCCACTCTTTGCCATCCTTGTCCTTGCCACTGTCCAACCACCGAGGGTAGTCTCCTAAGTGTTCTTTTAAGCAGGCCTTCACTAGTCCATGCCCCTGTTTGGAATGGGCTCTTCTACCTCTAACCTCACCCTTATCCTCTGGAAATGTTAATACTCCTACTCCAACCTACTTAACCTTCACATCTCAGCTTAAGTATTATTTCTCAGAGAAGATCTTGCTTCAGAAGTCCAGGGAGATTCTGGTGTTTTCACATATGGAATCTTCACAACAACCCTTGGAAGTTGTATCTTTTCTCAGTTTTACAGAAGAGAAATACACTTGACCAATTAAACTATGCAAAATTATACAGTAAGTAGCAGAAATAAGATCTGCTCTTGCCTGTCTTTTTAACGTTTAACTTCTTTTAAAAAATACTTTTATGCAAATGTCCACATACTGTTTTGTATGGGAGTATTGCTCTTTATTTATTTAACCAACTTCTTACTGAGAGCTACTTTAGTGGTTTCTTTTTTCTTTTTTCTTTTTTTACTATGCTAAACAGCAGTAGGATAAATGGACAAAAAACGAAGCTGAATGTGTCCTGAATTTGCTTGATTATTTCCTTAGAATAAATTCCCAGAAGTAGAAATGGGACAAAGGATGGAATCTTTCAACAGTTTACAATTTTTAGAATAAATAAAAGCAGTTACTCTTAAAGAAATATGACAAGGTATTTGTGAAATTATAAGAAATTGTAATTGTACCTACTTTATGTTGTGAAGATCAACGTTAATACGTGTCTAGTTATTTAGCACAGTAGATATTAGTACCTGTTTAATTCCAGATAGGGTTCTTACTGTGCAGTATGGTTTTTCAACCTATTAGGACATATTTTGAGATGTGGCAAAACCTTTGAAACCTCTCCTCAAAAGAA
The DNA here is from genome assembly GCA_004024805.1 of Geosciurus inauris. Taxonomy (NCBI): domain Eukaryota; kingdom Metazoa; phylum Chordata; class Mammalia; order Rodentia; family Sciuridae; genus Geosciurus; species Geosciurus inauris. The sequence continues at coordinate 21,455 of PVHX01008130.1, read as the reverse complement.
AGCTCTCCCTCTTTCCAATTCCTTCTTTTGCCAGTGTCTGTCAGTCTCTTTTTTCTGTCTCACATTATAAAGATTGAGCTTCAAACTATGATAAGCTTCAAACAAACTATGATAAAGTTTGTTTGTCATATATCATCATTGACTGCCTGAAACTCAGTATATGGACCCAAGTTAAGAACTGCTGATCATTTCCATTTTGCAAGTGCTTTCTTCCGCTGCAAGTTACAAGTTGCAAGTGTTGTCGTATGCCATTTAAATTTTATTTAAAATGATTTTTATAGCTGTGTGATATTCATAATTACTTAACCAATCTTCTGTTGTTGGTAATTAGGTTAACATACCCTAATCTTTGTGTGTTCTACAGATTTTCTTAGAGTAAATTTCTAAATGCAGAATCACTAGGCCAAAAATGGGAATATAAAAGGCTTTGATTCTTATTGCCACCTTCTAAGAAAAGTTTCCAGTTTATACTGCCACCGTCAATGATTTATTAGTTTCCTCTAAATATCTTGTTCACCAAGTGTCAACATATTACATTCAGTGCTCTTATATTCTTAAACTGGTTCTTTACCACTTGTTTTCATGCCATTGTTAAATCCATCAGGACTATAATTTAGAAATATTATTTTAAAGCTGTGGTTCTCAACCTTTTTTTGCACATTAGAATCACTGTCATGGGGGCAGAGGAAGCTTTTAAATATCCTTTTGCCTCAGCCTAACTTAGACCAATTGATCAAAATCTCTGGGGGTGCAATCCAGATATCAAAATTTTAAGCTCCTCAGGTGATTTCAGTATGAAACAAAGGTTGAAAACCCTTGATTTAAAATTTAGGGATGTTATGGTTTGGACATGAGGTGGTCCCCAAAAAGCTCATGTTAGGCAAGGCAGGAGTATTCCAAGGTGAAATGAGTAGATTAATGAAAGTTTTAACTTAATGGATGGATTAATCCACTTGGTGGCTTAATAATATGAATGGATTCCTGAGTGGTATCTATAGGCAGGTGGAACATGGCTAGAGGAAGTGTGCCCTTGGAGATTGTGTTTTATCCCTGGGATATAACCTTGAGTGCACACGTACTCTCTCTCTCCTTTCCGGCTACCATGAGCTGAGCAGCTTTCCTCCTATGATATTTTGCCTCATCTCAGGCCAAGAGCAATGGAGTCTGCTGACCAACCAGAGACAGAACATCTGAAACCCTGAGCCCAAAATAAACTTTTCCTCCTCTAAGTTGTTCTTGTCAGGCATTTTGGTTACAGCTATGAAAAGCTGACAAACACAAGGGATTGTGTTCTTTTTCTCCATAAAACAATAAACTAAGTCAAGAAATAATCTGAAGAGTCAAGCTTAATTAATGCCTTACTCTAAAAACTAGTAGATTCTAATCTATTTGATGATGAGTTTGTTTTGCTTTATAAGGGAATTTTTGTTTTATTCTAGGTAATTTCAGAAACTATGGAAATACTCTTCAGAATAAGAGGAGGCCTTGATCTGGCTTTTCAGTTACCAACTGCTAATGGTAGGTCTTAAAAAAAATTCTACCTTTTTATCATAAAATTAATGAAATATACTGAGGTTCCATTTGGTAGATGAAAATGAGTGAAAGATGGGCTAAATGAACTAACTGTATTTAGTAAGTGAATTAAATTAGTATTTAAATTTAGACACTGTTATACACCCTTGCCAGTCCATGGGTACCTCTGTGCCAATTTAAAAAAAAAAAAAAAAAGACATCCCCTCCCTCCCTTAGGGAACTTTTCTGCCTTTTTCAGAAAATTATTACAATAAATATAAATATTGCCAATGAGCATAACATAAATAATACATCCAGAATTATACATTTCATAGTTGTAACTGTACCTAACCCCACATCTTCAGACCCCACTTTTAAAAATACTGTTATGTTATAATGGTACAAGAAAAGTCCACAGGAGGAAAATCAATGGGGTTTGTATAAAACAAGTTCTAGGATGTCCTCTTGCTTCTGACTTGGACTACGACCAAAAATAAACGTAAAGAATACCAGAGGAGGAATGTGATGAGTTGCGTTTGAGATTTTTGAGATGTCAGTGGGACAGTAAGTGCAGATTCCCAGCAGACATTTGGTTGAGTCTGAAACTTAGGGGAGAGTGGTCAGAGTTGGACCTAAAGAATGTGATGGCTATAAAGGATTATAGATAATAAATGAAATTGCTCATGAAAATTATGATCAATTGTGTTACCGCCACACAGAGGTTCAGAAAAAGAAGAAATGAAAAGTGTAGAGGGAATGAGGACTAATAGCTAATAGGGATGAGATTTCCTTTTAGGGTCATGAAAATTTTCTATAATTAGTGATGATTGTAAAGCCTTGTGAATATATTAAAAGCCATCTGTTTTATACTTTTAAAGAATGAATTTTATGGTCTGTAAATTTTATCTCGATTTGAAAACATAGAAAGACAAAAATATTTGTTATAATTATTGCAAATGAGTATTTGAGAGTCAGTTTCACTATGCTCTACTTTCCTGTGTATTTGAAAGCATTCAGGTTGAAACATTTAAGATTTTTATTACTTTCTATATATTCTTTTAATTTAGAAATTTTTATCAAGAAGGCACTAAAACGTGTATTGAGTGACCTGTCGAAAAAGCTTTCTTCAAATGCACTTGTATTCAGATTTTGCCACAGTTCAGTGTATGTGTGGCCTAATAGTGACATAAACACCATTCCAGGAGAACTGACTGATAGCTCTGCTTGTAAGAACATAATGCACTTTATTCAGTGAGTATATTTAAAGATTTCTAGAAATGTTTTCAAAACATCATTTCATATTTTTAAAGTATTTGTGTATCAAAAATTTTAGATCTGAGCAGGAAGAAGATACAAAACGAAAATTCATGAGAAAGAAAGACAAAAAGTTATCAGACATGGTAAGCAAATCACCTGTCTTCTGTATTAATAAATTGAATTTGGAGCTAAGATCTTAGACATAGTTTAATGTAACCTTACTTTTATAGGTCAGAACATTGAATTTCAGAAAGGTTATGTGTCTATTTCACATATGTAAACTTTATCTCATTATAGTACATACCTTGGAATTTTTTTTACTGCTTTCTTTTGTTCCCACAAAAATAAAACAGACTTGAATACTTTTACAAATTATTTAGAAGTATAAGTAGATAAAAATACCCATTCTTACCCATGACAGAGTAACACACATTATGTTATCTTATACAGATAAGATAACAAATGTTAAAGAATTTCTTTTTTTTCACACTGTTTTGGTTCTACTGATTTTTGAACCAGTATTGCTGATTACCTGCTATATTCCACAAGTTTTTCTAGTGTTAGAGATGAAAAATGGAAACACTTCTTCCAGATTGAAAGTTGTACAAAGTTAGTGTGACTATAGTGTTGTTTTAGGCTGGTAGGTGGACAATAGGCGAATGTGAGATTAGAGAAACCTTACTAAACCAACAGTTATGGAAATAAAAAAGAAAAACTAGATACAAAAGATATTTAGAGGATACGATGGATTGTACTTGGAAACTGATTGGATATAGCACAACCAATTTCTTACTTGAGAAAAGGTGGAAAGTGAGGAAGACATGAGGTCCATTTGGGGTATGTTTGACAGTAGAGCTATTAAATTTATAAATGTAATGTGTACCAAAAAATTGTGAGGTGAAGATTGATTTGAAAATTATCAAGTTAGAACTTGGCATTTTGATTAGTACGTGTCAGTTGTTTTGCTATATATTCCCTGATTTGAGTTTGTTTTATGCTTCTGGTGATTAGATTCCTGTATTATGGTGAGGAATATCACAGAAGAGATATGAAGTCCTCAGTACAATATATTAAAGAGGCGGATGCTATCAATTTGTTCCAATTTTTGGTCATATTAACTTTGATTGCTTACTTAAGATGGTATCTGCTAGTTTTCTCCATGGTAAAGGTACTATGTTTTCCATTATGATTAGTATCCCATGAGAGGATACTTCTTGTCTAGCACTTAACCTCCATTGTCAGATTTCACAGAATCCACTATCTATCTGATGCTTATAACCTGGTAATTTTTCTATCATTTCCTTCTATATCTATTAGATGGCATTATACTGTTAGGAAGAATCTACCCACACTCCCCTCTTTCTCTCTTTCTCCCTTTCTTTTTCTTCCTTCCTTCCTTCCTTATCTGCATAGAAGCATAGACTCTTATTTTATGCAATGGACTATAATCTGGTGCTATCATTAGTTATTTTGGTGCGCACATATTTCTTTTTTAAAAATTTTCTTTAGTTGTAGATAGACACAATATCTTTATTTATTTTTATGTGGTGCTGAGGATTGAACCCAGTGCCTCACACGTGCAAGGCAAGCGCTCTACCACTGAGCCACAATCCCAGCCCCTTGATGCTCATATTTTTCAAGATTGACCAATAGAAGCTTCTTCAAGCTGCCTCTAGTGACCTTTTACAATTATATTTTTGAGCACTCCTTGCTGCCTTACATAAGATGTTTCAGTTCAAGAGTCAGTCATTCTTCATGGAGTATGCATATACATACAGACACACACATGCATATTTATCAGTGTAAGTAATGTTGATGCCTCCAATACCACTTCAATTCTACCAAGTTCTCAACTTCTCCCAGTGAAAAGCCTGACTGCCAGTATCCTCAGTATTTTACTAAATTTGTTCATACACAGAAAATAGTTTTAGAATCATTTCATACCACTGTAAAAATCTAACCTAGTAAATAGAGCTGAACATTTGTTTAAAGGTCTGTATGTATTTAAACCAGGAGTATATAGTCATATTTTTAAATGTTCCTTTGGTGTGTAGTTATCTTATGGTGTTCCTTTGTTGTTGTTTTTTTTTAAATTTAAAATCATACAAAAGTTGAGAGAATACTATAACAGACCCCAGTGAACCTATACCTAGCATTAACATTATATCAGCACGTGACCAGTCTGATTTCATCCTTACTTCCTATTCATTCTCCCTTTTTGCCCAGATTATTTTGAAGCAAAAAGAAATTTCTTAAGATTTGTACTTTTAAACAGTTCACTGCAACTTTATGTATTGTCCTTAAAAACAGTCCTTTTACTTATCCTTCATATTTGGAGCTTAATGTTCAACAAGTTGACCATTGCTGTTTATCTATATAGCATCAAATAGTAAATATAGATCTTATGCTGGAAATGTCAACCTCTCTGGCCGCTGTAACCCCCATCATTGAAAGGGAAAGCGGAGGACATCACTATGTTAATATGACCTTGCCAGTCGATGCAGTTCTGTCTGTTTCTCCAGAAGAAACATGGGGAAAGTAAGTATTTTCATGCTATTACTGCCGTGTTTAAACGAAGACCCTTCCCCCAAAGTAATCGGAGCCCATTTTTAAATATAAGATAGGCATGTTTGAGTGGTTGTTGTTCTTACTATGATTTACTCCTTGTTTATTGTCAGCCTAAGAGTCATCTAATAATTATTTGGAGAAAGTAGGGTAGCATGCTGAAAATTAGAGTTTCCCTGTATCCACACAGAGCAAATATACAGTTTCTTTTACTTGGCATAATTTAGAATTCTTTTAACAAACCTGATCCAATCAAGTTTTTTACTATGTTAGAGATATATTAGCTCTACACTTTGATTCAGTAGACACTAAGATTTGTTAATACACTTGTGTATTTCCCCCCCAGAGTTCGTAAGCTTCTAGTGGATGCAATTCATACTCAACTAACTGATATGGAAAAATGCATTTTGAGATATATGAAAGAAACATCTATCGTGGTTCCTGAACCACTGCACTTTTTATTACCAGGGAGAAAAGGTCTTACAACAATTTCATATCCATCAGGAATTCCAGATGGTCAGCTGCAGGCCTATAGAAAGGTAAACCACTTCATTTATTCTTGAAAAACAGATAATTACCATTGTTCATTTTGTATTTATGTATTTCCAGTAAAGGGGAATTATTTTGTGATTTACCTTAAAAGTATTGAAATAAACTATTAGCTTTTTATATTATTTAATTTCTGTTTTCATAGAACTTTTTTGTAAGTATTACTAATGAAAAAATATTGTGCTGGTTATATTTTAATTTCAGATGCTCAATTTGGTCCATATATTCTGTGGAAATTTTATAATTTTTCCATAATGAAATGCAGAAATGAAAAGATGCTGCATGTCTAGATTAGCTGATGATTTTTAACAAATTATTTTTCCCTTCTGTTACTTCCAGATTTGTGGGAAAAAAAACAAACAACAAGATTACAGTTAAGGAAGGAAAGTTAGAATTTATATGAATGCTGATTATGATCTATGGTTATACTCTATTTAGTTGGAGTTATTAGGTTTTATTAGAGGAATTTGGGGAAAAACATAACTAGCATTTAAAGAAATGAGATTTATTGGTAAAAGTGACTAATTTTTAAGTGTATCTTTTTGATATGCGGCCTTGCCTAGCACCCATCAAATTGTACCACGGGGCCATCTTTCTAAATTCTATCCCTAAGTAGTATAATACTCTTACCCTGCGTACCTTTCTATAAGTGCAAGGTGAATTGATTTGCAGAGGCAACATATGTCCAAGTTGGTCTTTTGAAACCACTAGAGTACATAAGAGTGATGTCAGACTTTTAAAAGTAACCATTATATGTTTTTATGCAGTTGAGAAAATGTCACATTTTAAACATGTACGTATATTTTTATTTTCATGCCATTTTGGTTGGTTTAATACCACCAACTTCTACTCCATAATTTAATCAGTACCTTTTATATTTGTAAAGTGACCTTAACATGATTTTTCAAAATACTTTGATATAGTTTTTTCTTTGTTAAATATGATTTGTTTTATGTCTTCTTTATTTATTGACTAAGAATTTAATCATTAACTTTTTTCTTTGTTGATTATGATGTCATTTAGGAGTTACATGATCTCTTCAATCTGCCACATGACAGACCTTATTTCAAAAGGTCTAATGCTTATCACTTTCCGGATGAGCCATACAAAGATGGATACATTAGAAATCCACATACTTACCTTAATCCACCTAACATAGAGGGTAGTATGGTGAGTTTAACTAATTGTTTGTAAGAGTCATTTGATAATTTGTCTCATTTGTTTTTTGTTGGTATCCAAGAGAAGTTTTAAGGATCGATTCATAATGTATGTCATCCCTAAAAATTAATTTATCACCTATCTCTTTGAACAGTCTTTAAGATAGCAGTAATTAACAGTGATCTAAAAGAGTAATTAATGATCTGAGAGTGGAGAGTATATACCACGGTTCTCTTACTCAAATTCCATTCCTTGATTTCTTTAAAGGTTTGTCCCATTTTTTCATTCTGAAACTGCAAAATCATTCTAATTAAGGGCATGTCTACACTAACCACACTGTAGGATACGTCTAACAACTTTCTGGACTTACATTTTGTGCATCATCTACCTGGTTATAAGGGATAGATTCTCACTATAAAGGATAGATTCTCCCTTAAATAAAAGTGGTGGGAAAAGGAGTTAAAGATATATGTAGGCCAGTAAGAAATAGGAATAGGAGCACTAGTATAGCTGGCCTTCTTAAAAACGAAGGAACCCTGAGACAGGTAGCTGTCTCAATGTCTTTCAAGTCCTGCATGGACTCCTTGATGGCTATTCAATTGCTTTCTATGTGTTTTTCTGTTTGATCCTGACTGGCCTATTCTATTCTCAGTTTTATACCTTCTGTATCCTCATGGTTTCACTTTGCGTATGACTTTTTCCTATTGCTCCTCTCAGCTGCTCAGTGTGCGCTTCGTTTCAGCTTCATTCCCTGCTCCTTACTGGTTCACTGTGCACGTCTCAATTCGGATTCCCAGAAGCAAGAAAATGTGGCTATCTTCATGAGAATTATTCAGCACCTTCTGAGTGTGCAGGGGGCTTTTGTAAGAAAATCTTAAGAACTAAAATTGAATACATGATACAATACCTACCCTAGAGAAGTTAGGGGCCTGCTTTTAGTCTTGCCCATCTGAATGCACTTGGGACAGCAGTTCCATCTGACAGAACTGTGGACAGACCAGCTTCCCCTAGAAAGAACTCTGACTGGGCACTCACTATTACACGTACACATCAGAGTCTTTAGAGAGCATTTCAGGGATATTAAATGACATCACTTATTTTGAAAAGATTAGAGGAAATCTTGAGACCTATTTCTTGTTAAAACTCTTGCTCTGTCACAGTCATAGAATCAGAATAGGTAGTATAAAACAGAGGTTTATACTGTTTTATATTTTTTGTTAGAGACAAAAAGGAGAACCCTTAATAGTTTTTCTAGTAAATTATTACGTAAATGTTTTCTCTCTCAGACTATATTCAGAACTCCTCCAGCGTAGGTATTATATCATATATTCTCTTTTAATTCTTAAAAGAACCTGGACACTCAAAGTACTAAGTGAATACTGATATAATTCTGACAATGCAATTCCTTATCTGTATTACAAAGGAGCTAGAAGCATTTATAATAATTTTTAAATATTTATTACATAATATTTTATATGTACATATAATACATATGTAAAATGTACAGCATAGCAAGGACATGAGTACAGAGGAGCCCCTACTTATTTAAGCACTAGAACATTACCAGTCTGACAGAGTACTCCTTCCTTATCCACTCCCTGCCTCTACAACGTAATCCTAAGAATTCTTACACAGTTGGCCCTCCATATCCATGGTTGTGCATGTGTGGACCCTGATCATAAATATTTTAGGGAAAAAATTATGTCCGTATGGAATAGACTTCTTCCTTGTCATTATTTCACAAGTATAAAATTTACTATTTACACAGCATTTATATTGTACTAGGTATTATAAATAATCTAGAAATGATTTAAATTATATGGAAGGATATGCATATGATATATAAAAATGCTACTTCATTTTATATAAAGGACTTCAGCATCCAAGGATCTTATATCTGTAGGGGTCCTGGAACGCACTTCCACATATACTAAGAGACCACTATACTTTTTTTGTATTCATCATTTACTTCCTTTTCTTGTTTTAATAGCTTCACCATATATATATATGTGTGTGTGTGTATTACCTCAGCAATGTGTGATTGCTTTTGAACTTCACAAAAATCACATTTTTCACTAGTTATGGTAGCTCACGTCAGCAATCCTGGCTAATCAGGAGACTAAAGGAGGAAGATCACAAGTTCAAGGCGAGCACTGGCAATTTAGCAAAGACCCTGTCTCAAATACAAAGGACACAGTAGTAAAGCACTTGTATAGCATGTCCAAGGTCCTGGGTTCCATCCCCAGTATAGAGGGAAAAAAAGAAAATCACCACATTCTGTTTGTAGGCTTCTACATCTTATTTTTTTCACTCAGCATTGTATATCTAAGATTTAATTTTCTTCTACTGTTTTTATATCAGTGATATACTGGCTCATTGAATGAGTTGAGGAATGTTCCCTCTTTTAATTTTTTAAAGGAGTTTATGTAAAATTGACATGGTCATATAATTTAAGAAGTTAGAAGAAACAATAAAGAAAGTAAAGGAAGAAAGTAAAAACCAAAAATTAATAAAATGGAACACAAAAGTTAGAAGGGGGTCAACAAAGCCAAAAATTTAAACAAAAACAGCAACAGAATAGAAAGCATAAAGATGATATGAAGAATTTAAAAGAAAATATTAAGAGGAATAACCAGATAAATATAGCTTACAAAATTTTAAAAATCCTTTAATTAGAAACAAAACTAAATCTATTATTAAAAATTGTCCCACAAAGAAAATGCCAAGTCCACATTGTTTTACAGATGAGTTTTACCAAATGATTAAGGAAAGATTATACCAATCTTAAAAACTCCATTAGAAAATTTAGAAAGAGGGTATATACCTCAACTCATTCAACGAGCCAGTATATCACTGATAGAAAAATCAAATAAAACAGGATGAGAAAAGAAAATTATAAGCCAATATCAGTTACATAGATGCAAAATCAAAATATTAGCAAACTAAATGCAGCAATAAGAATTAATAATGAATAATGAATCACACCCAAACTGAGTTTATCTCATGAATGCATATTTATTGTTGGGAGATTTGTGCTGAAGTATTTGTGGGCAAATGGTATGATATTTTTAATTTTCTCTGAAATTATTTAGGAGAAAAAAAGAGGGGAAAATGAAGCAAATATATGGAGTGCTCATAGAGATTGTCTAAATTATAAAAAAAACTTGGAAATAAAATCATACAAAGGTACACTGTACAGTGATAAAGATACCTGACTACAGTAAAGACTACATACAGAAGTTCAGTAGTTATCAACATGTTGCTACCTGGAAAGGCTCACCTGGATAGTCCAGAATAATGGTCTGAAGATCCTTAACTTAATCACAACTGCAAAGAGGTTTCTAGTTGATGATGATGTTGTTTTGCATGTGTGTGTTGTTTTTTCTTTTTGGTCATGACATGTTCCATTCATAGGTTCCAGGGATTAAGACATAGTCTTTAGGTGTAGTCATTTTTCAGCCATTTTAGTAAATGCTCTGATTATAAATTTTTTATCTGTGCTTGAGCAGAATATACATTTTCTAATTGTCTTGTGAGGGTTCTCTTTGCTCACAACTCTTCTCAACTATTGTTTTAAAAATTAACATTGGTTTATCAAAAAAGATGTGCAGGGCAGCAGTTGTGGCTCCATGGTAGAGCTCTTGCCTAGCACATGCGGGGCACTGGGTTCAATCCTCAGCACCAAAAAATAAATAAATAGAATAAAGTTATTGTGTCCATCTACAATGAAAATAAAATAAAAAGATGTGCATTCTTAGCATTATACTATAAGTAAGAATTTTATAATATTGACCTTTATTTTAGAGTCATTAAAGAATACCCTGGGCTATAAATCACTGGCAGGTTTATAAAATTGCAGAAGCATTCCATTTTATGGATCCTTCACTTACTTGTTTATATATTCCTTTATTTCTTCATTCATTTATTTCAGGCAGGTCATCATTTATTCAGCAACATTTATATCAACTGTGTGCCCAGCCTGTTACAGAAGCAATGTTAAGTTAAACACCAAATAGTGATACACTTTGAATTAAAGCAGAATAAAGATGATGTCCAAGGCAGAGGGTGGGTGGTGAGAGAGTGAGCATGCCATCTTGAGATTGGATGGTCAGGGAAGGCCTCTGACAATTTAACTGAGACCTGAGTGAAGGAAGGGTACAGCCTGTAAAATTATTTGGGAAAAGAGTTTTTCTAGCTAAGAAAACCATAGGCTGTGAGGTCAGATTACCTCTGGTGTATTTGAACCTGAAGCAGATTTAGAAATAGGGAAAAGTATAGGAGATGAAGTAGGAAAGGAAACCACTGTAGTAGTCCACTGTTTAGGACTTTGGTCTTTAATAAAAAGCCAAGATAGTATAATGGGTTTTTTTTCCACGTTTTTTTATTGGTACATTATAGTTATACATGCAGATGGGATTTGTTGTTACATATTCTTACATGCATACAACACATAATATAACAATGTAATTTGGCCAGTAAAAAGACAGTATAATGTTAAACCATAGTTCTGTGAAGGCATTCTTACAAGGTTCTAAAGCAATAGTTTACCTTTCAGAACAGTAAACATGACTCAGGCATATGTACTGAATATGTACTTCTATCTTAATATTTTACTATATTTCTTCTTTTTATATAGATTTATCTGGTCCAGGGCATATATGGGTATCATCATTATATGCAGGATCGGACAGATGACAATGGCTGGGGCTGTGCCTACCGATCACTGCAGACTATCTGCTCTTGGTTCAAACATCAGGGGTACACGGAGAGATCCATTCCAACACACAGGGAAATTCAGCAGGTACAGAACACCTCTTTTAATTATAATCAAGTATGCATTTCGTTAGCCATTAATAATTTAATAGACCATTAATAATTTTTATTGCCCTGTGGTGTAGACATATTTTTGTTTTGAAAAAAAAAAAAAATTCTCATACTGGTAATCAGAAAATACCCTAAATGTAATTTTTAATAGTTGTCATGTATATGGATTTTTTTTATATTTTTAAATACATAAAGGCTCTAGTTGATGCCGGTGACAAACCAGCAACATTTGTCGGATCACGGCAATGGATTGGATCTATTGAGGTACAGCTGGTACTAAACCAATTGATTGGTATAACTTCAAAAATACTGTTTGTCAGGTAAGGACACTTTAAAAAATTAGGTAAATCATTTCAAAGTGACAGTTTGTCATGTTTATTAAAATGATAGAAAAAAATTACAGATTTTCCTTCATTTATTTTCACTTTCTCCTCTTCATTATCTCATTTACTTTATAAGTTTCATTTGTTAACCCTGAATTTTGTTTGTTCTTAGAAGACTTTTGGGTTTACAAATAAACTGTGGTATATGCTTTCATTGTCTAGGCCTAATTTTAGCCTATACAAAGAAAACCTACAAGTATTTTAACTTTAAAATTGTATTTACAAAGTCTAATTTGGGGTACTTTTGTTTGTTTTGGTACCAGGGATTAAACTCGGGGGTGCTTAACCACTGAGCCACTTCCCCAGCCCTTTTTTTGTTTTTTATTTAGAGACAGCATCTTGCTAAGTCACCGAGGGCCTCACTGAGTTGCTTAGGCTGGCTTTGAACTTGTGATTTTCCTACCTCAGCCTCCCAAGCTGCTGGGATTATAGGCGTGCACCACCACATCCAGCAAAAGTCTGGTTTTTGAGTGCTTAATTCTTCAAAAAGTTTTGAAAGGACAAAATCAAATGTTGATCAAATGACTGACATTTTTGTTTGCCTCTTGCTCATTTTCTTTCTAAGATACTAATAAACCAGTAATGTGTCCAAATAATATACTTATCTTATAATTCTAGAAAATTATAATGTTAAAATGAAAAGATATAAATTAAGTTGTATCACCTTCTCTGACCATAACTAGCTTACTCCTTATTGTATGAGCTTACGTGTTTAAATGTATTTTTTTGTTGATAACTACAGTTACAAGATCCTTATTATCAAGTGCTTTAATGTGTCTAATTTCACAATTGGAATTTGGAGTAGTTATGGAAATCAGTGCTAAATAATGACAGATTAAGAAGCAAAGAATTTTTTTCAGTGAGTTTTGGTATATTAAAACGGTATTTATACATTCTCTATTAAGCCAAAAGGTAAGGTTTAGCATCACCTGGCACCTCCAAAAAGAAAAAAGAAAAAAAAAAAAAGAACATACTGACAGTGCCTGATTTGTAATGGGTCAACTTATGATTTTTTACTTTACAGTGACACAAATGCAATACTCATTGAGTAGAAACCTTACTTGAAATTCTGATCTTTTCCTGGGTAATGATATGCAGCTTAATATTCTTTGTTGGTACTGGGCAGCAGCACCGAGTCCAGTTTCAGTTAGCCATTCATTTACAAGGAGAAACACCATGTACTGTGTTGCTAAACTGTGATGTCTGGTATGCGAGGTATCTTAAATGCATTTTCAACTTACAGCATTTTCAACTTAATGATGGGTTTTGGGGGTAGAATCCTACTATGAGTCAAGGAGCATCTGTACCTCCCTTTACCTGTCCATCTTTCTTTCCTCTTCTCAGAAGTAAAAATTGCACAGTACACTGAAATATCTCTAAAACATTTTGCAATTTTCATACCAACTTCACATCCATTTCAGTCCTAGAATCTCTTCTATCATATCAATAGGTAGGTATTATTGTTCCCAATTTTAAGAAAATACAGATTCAGAAATACCATAGCTGGGGATGTAGCTCAGAGGTACAATACTTGCCTAGCATGCTCAAGGCCCTAGCTTTGAGTCTCTGCACCATAAATAAAAAACTCTCATTTTTCTAATAATAAAATCTGCATAAGAGCCCCCTGGGCATCAAGACGAACAGTTTGAATCCCATGTTTAAAATCTAGAACCTTCTTTATGCAGTTTCAGAAGCAGAAAATCAGTTCTTTCTTCTTTCCTAGCATAGTTAGTAGCCTTAAATATTTAGAGTTTCTACTGCTTTAAACTGCTTTCTATTCACCTTTGCGGGGAAAAAAATGCTTTCTAAGTCTGTTCTCTACCACTTCATTTTTACTTGGTTTGTTGTTGTTGTTGTTGTTTATTTCAATAACAAACCAAAAATAAAATAAAACATTGGCTTACCAAACTCATTATTTGACTTAAGTGTTCAAAGTAGTTCATCTCATGGAAAATGGTTTCTTTCTAGTCAAGGTTCAGAAATGGCTTCAAAAGGACGAGAACTGGCTAATCATTTCCAGAGTGAAGGCACTCCAGTAATGATTGGTAAGGTATTTTGGGTATTTGGGCTGTTTTGATAGAGTGGAGAATTAAGCAAATTAGTAATATTAAAATGTTGCATAAAGTAAGTCATTTTAAACATTTTAAAATTAAATTTTAGACCATAATATTGATATTTTTGAAATTTACAAGGTTGTTGACAGGTTATAAAAAAGATTATAATAACCAGAAGTAAAAGCTAAGAAAAGAAATAACTGTATTTAAACATTTAGAAAACTAAAAGTATTAAGAAAAGTATACAGCTGCAGTGGCACACACTTGTAATCCCAGCAGATCAGGGGACTGAGGCAGGAGGATCGCAAATTCAAGGTCACCCTCAGCAACTTAGCAAGATCCTGTCTCAAAATAAAAAATAAAAAGAACTGGGATGTAGCTTAGTGGTAAAGCGCCCCTGTGTTCAATCCCCAATATCAAAAAAATAAAAGAGATGGTCACTTGACCAGACATCATAAGTCATAGCGCTGTCATTAACTCGGCTGGCCATGTGACACTGTGCAAATTGCTTAACCTCTCTGGGCTTTATTTGTAGAATAAGAATATTGGATTAGTTTATCAAAAGCATGGTTCTCTGAAGAATAAGACTTGTCCTATAATGACACAAGGCAAACTAAGAGTAGTATGGAAAGAAACAGAAGTAGACAGATGTCAACAGAATATCAGAAAGAGTGGATGGACAATTATCACTGGAGATATCAGGTCAAATACAGCAGAGGCTCCACAGCAGTGATTGTTCTGTTGAGAGGAGTTTGGACCCTCTGGCCCTTTCTTATCCGGTTTAGGTAATTTAAAGAATATGGCAGTGGAATACAAGCTTTATGTGATTATGGATACGGTTGTATCTTTCATGTGTTAAAGATATAATTTTATCTTTTCAGAGTATATTTGACATCATGGTCTTTTACAATTAGGGTAATCAATTTTAATGCTATTTAGGTCAATTAGTAGGCAAAATAATCCATTTTAAAATAGAATAGTAGTGGCAATTGATTGGTTTATGCCTGTGGTATGTCATGTCTTCTCTAGGAGGAGGAGTCTTGGCCCACACACTACTAGGAGTTGCATGGAATGAGACAACAGGGCAGATAAAGTTTCTGGTTCTAGATCCACATTATACAGGTGCCGAAGATCTGCAGGTTATTCTGGAAAAGGTAAGTATCCATTTAACACAAATTTAGCAACAAAGCCAGGAACCCAGAAATGAAGAATAGCAAACTAGAAGTCAACAGAAAGATGACAAGCTGAGGGCAGTAAGGAGGCATTCTAAGGTTGTCACAAGTAACTGTCTCTCTATATAGGGAGGCTGGGAGGGACAAAGTCAGTCAGAAAAGACAAATTTTAGGTTAAACTTATAAAAACTTTTTCTCAGTAATGATACTTAATAATGAAACACAAAGCTCATAAATGCATTCCTTTAGAAATTGTATAGGTTTATATAAACAAATACATTGAGGTTTACTGACTTAAAATACAACATATAAACTTTTATAATTTTTAGAATTAATTAAAAAATAGCCAAGCAAAATGCTGGACATTATGGAGGTTTGACTACTTTTAATTTATTTACATATAACCTGATCTTATCCTATAGAGGTTTTGAAGTTGAGACAGACTTAAGAATATTTGTTGATTTTTTCCAATATTGGCTAAAGGAAGTATTAATTTAAATTGATTTATAGGGAACTAATTCTCAAATATGAAAATTCAGTATTTAATCTTCAGGAGACAAATACTGTAAGATATAATTAACCTAAATTTTAAATAACATTTATATTCTCTGCCAAATATATCAAAATTACAAAGAACACATGTGACCTTTTAAATCAACAACTAATGAATGTGTCCTACTATTTTATTACTCATTCATTACTCTTCATTTTTGTCATGTTTTCCTTAGGTCAGCATCATTAGTGTCAAAGAAAGGTTTCTCTGAACTTTGAAGTTGGAGTTTAATTAGGTCACTCTTTGCAAAGAATGGGATGGTTTAACATTGAAATTCATTGGTGAGATATTCTCAGAAATTACAAGAAATATAATTACATCACCTTTCTAAAGCCCTAAGGATAAAAAGTCAACCACCTTGAAAGGCAGGCCTGGGCTGCTCCAAGAACTATAGGAGTTGGATATGCTCAGAGCAAGCTGCAGAAGTGTGGCTGGAGGGACAGGCAGGAGCTAAAGCCAGGCAAGAAACACAGGATTAGTTTTATCTCAGAAGCAGAAGATTTGGGCTGGGATTGTAGCTCAGTGGTAGAGCGCTTGCCTCACATGCTTGAGGCTCTAGGTTCGATCCTCAGCACCACATACACAGCAATAAAATAAAGACATTGTGTCCATCAACAACTAAAAAAAACAATTTAAAAAAAAAAAAAGCAAAAGATTTATTTTCATCAGGGGAGTGATATAGATAATATTACTTCTTTTCAACTGGCCTGAGGGGCTTTGGACTAGATGGAATTATCTACATAGGCTTTTCCGAAGCAATTAGATAGAGGACCTCAGGTTGTCCCTGATTGCTTTTTCTGTGAATTGCAGTCTCCTCCTTTATGAGTTGCATTCTATAGAACTTTGCAATAGCCGGAACCCCCTTGACCCATTAGGGCTTACAAGAAACTATGAAGCCAAGTGCAGTCATCAGAATTTTGACTGTCACTTGATTCAAGCAGTCTAAGAAGCAAATTCTGCCTGTCCTGTTCCTCTTTACCCTCCTGTGGAGGTTTCCTGTTTACATTCCTAGGCCAGTCATTTCAGAGAGAAGCATGGTCCTCCATATACTTACCTTTTGGCAGCTTCTCTATCCATTTCTCCTTTTAAAAAAAATAATAATAATTGGATCTGGTTGCTAGGAGAAAACCAAATGTGAAA
This sequence comes from Geosciurus inauris, assembly GCA_004024805.1. Lineage (NCBI taxonomy): Eukaryota > Metazoa > Chordata > Mammalia > Rodentia > Sciuridae > Geosciurus > Geosciurus inauris. The sequence goes on along the minus strand of PVHX01008130.1, from coordinate 4,288 downwards.
GTATCAAAAAAGGTTAAAACAAAAATGATATAAGCCTTTTTATATATCTGTTAAGAAAACATTTTAGGACATCCAGTAAGTTTTAGTGAAAAAAACAAGTCGATAAATAGATTATTAATATATATAAACCTGTCTAATACATGGTAATCCAAACTTAATGGTGGTTGCCTAGGGAGAAGATTTTTTTTTTACTTTGCTTTTACAATGTTATGTTTTTGCAATCAAAACAAAAAACAGCCTGCCACGGTGGTGCATGCCTATAATCCCAACAGCTCAGGAGGCTGAGGTTGGAGGATCACAAGCTCAAAGCCAACCTCAGCAACTTAGTGAGGCCCTAAGCAACTCAGTGAGACCCTGTTTCTAAATAAAATACAAAATAGGGCTGGAGATGTGGCTCAATGGTTAAGTGCCCCTGGTTCAATCCTGGGCCAAAAAAAAAGAAAAACACAAAAAATACAAAAATTAAAAGAACATTTCCAGTCAACCCTCCCTTTTCCACACACAAAAAAATGGAGCTAAGACACTACCTTCTATAGCCACTCTAAATGTTAGCCAGAATACCCTGAAGCTTCAGAATTAAAGGAATAAGATCCCTACTTGTCTCTCCATGGTATTTGAAGAGTCCTCAGCTAGCCTCTTCGCAAGTATTTCTCAAAGCATTTTATTCTAAAACATAACACAAACCAGTCATCAGCTTTTTCTTCTTTTAAGAAAATAAATGAGTGGCCCTAGAAGAAATTTGATAAACTTTCATATTATCATGTGATTTTGTTTGAAAGTAATTTTGTGTGCTGGAGAAAAGGATTAATACTGACATGAAGAATGGCAAGTGGAATTGGTTATAGCCTGAGGAACATGAAAGAACACAGTAGCTCATGGGGCAAGATCAGGTTTCTCACTGCCTTATTTCATCATATCTAGGATGCCACCAAATAAGCTATACTTGTTATTGACTGCCAGAGATAGAAAACTATACATCTTAGAACCAATGAAGTGTGGTATCTGGACTAATAGTTACTATTAGGAAGTTTTTCTCTTTTGATGACTTCTGTGATTAAATACTCTAGAAGTAAAAGTTTAAAAATCTATGTTGAAAGGACCTAAATAAGTTACTTTTCTACACTTAGAAAACCCTTGGATTATATAGGTATCAGAGTTGTATTCCAAGGTCCTACTGACAGAGCTTTGTGCTGCAATTTCTATCAAGTGGTCTTAGAACTTAGTGAAATGTTTTCCTTTCCCTTCTTCCAAATCCAGGGCTGGTGTGGATGGAAGGGCCCAGACTTTTGGAACAAAGAAGCTTACTATAACTTATGTCTTCCTCAGCGACCAAATACTATTTAAATTATCGTGGACTCAAAGACTATAGTAAAGTGATATTATAAACTTGTTAATAAAAAAATTTAATTTCAAAGAAATCCTGACTGTAGTTTGATGATGAACTATAACTTTTTGCAAATAACTATTGTACAATTTATTTAGACATTCCTTTAATAACACAAAAAGATAACGTGCACAACCAAAATATTATAGGCATGTAAATACATGTATTCTTAAATGTTCTCTTCACTTGGAAGAAACTTTTCCTCCTTCTCAGGAGTTTAGACACATACAGTAAGCCAAAAGCCATCACTTGTAGATCTGCATGAAATGAATCCCTTCTTCAAACATCTTCATAACCAACATGACATCTGTTTTCAAAAAAAAAAATGTTAAGATTAAAAATTTTTTTAAATGTTTTCTCCCCAAATTTCCACCATGCAGAACATTAGTCTCTAGAATCTTGTAGCAGTAACTGTAACCAGTATTAAACTATTAATGAAGAGGTAATACTAGAATTAAGAATCAGTTATTTAAGTGAAACAATAAATTCTATGCCAGAAAAGAGATTCTTGAGCAAGAAAGGAAGAATCAGCTATAAGTTACTTACCAGCACCTCCTTTTCCCATTTGTGTTTTCTGTGCTTCCAAAACTTCGTTTCTGTCTGAACACTGGAACACAGTGATCCCCGTCAGATTGTTCACTAGATTTTATTATCTGCATACATTTAATTGTTGTAAGAAATTTGGCACATTCCGGAAATCCACATGACAAAGCAAGATCTTCAGCTGTTTGCCCATTCTTATTACATAAACTGAAATGACAAAAATTGAATTAAAAAAAATTGATAATTGTTTAGTCTTTTTATATCTTTCTAACAAAGGAATTCGGGACTTATACCAATGTTGGTTGCAAAAACAGAAGCAGTATTAGGCTGGAGGTGTGTAGCTCAGTGGAGGCCGTGTTCGATCCCTAGCAGGCATATGCATGCGTGCGTGCAGACACACAGGTGAAGGACACTGAGGGAAATTTTGTTTTTGCTCACTGTTGTATCTTAGTGGCTAGCAGATTCAGCCCAGAGTGGGCATTCCATTGTATTTGTATTTCAGTATTGTATTTCATTGTTAAATGAATGCAAGAGTATTTGGTGTTTAATATAGTGAATGAGTAGTCACATGTAGTCAGTGAAGAAAGTAGAATACTGTTATAAAAAACAGAATTGTACCTGTTACTGCTTAGGATCAATTTTTTACTTGCTCCAGTTGATAGTATTAGATATTACTAATAGCTTAGATAAACATTTAAATAACACTAAATTACCAATTAAACATTATTTTCAAAAGCACATGTATTTAAACTTCAGGAGTCTACTTTAATCCAAGAAAACAAAATTTGAAGCCACTGATGTTATACTTACTCAATTTGGGCATCACTGGCTACAAGCAGGCTCAGGCATTCCAGGCTTCCAACTTTTGCTGCCTTGTGGAGTGGAGCTTCTCCCAAAACATCCTTTAAGATAAGACGGCACATTTTACTCCCCAAAACACTTTCTTTATAAAAGCTGGTAAGTGAAGTCTAATATTAGCTTTATTTTTTGGTACTGGAGATTGAACTCAGGGGCACTGGACCACTGAGCCACATCCCCAGCCCTATTTTGTGTTTTATGTAGAGACAGGGTCTTAATGAGTTGCTTAGCGTCTCCCTGTTGCTGAGGCTGGCTTTGAACTCGCCATTCTCCTGTCTCAGCCTCCCAAAGTGCAGGGATTACAGGCATGAGCCACCCGGCCCAGCTGTCTAATATTAGCTTCTTGAAGAAGCCAGTTAGAACTTCATTACCTGGATTGAATTTTTAAATTTAAAAACTTTTCCCTTAGCATGCTATTTAATACAAAGTTTTCATTAATAAAAATGTATGCAGCTACATCCACACACTAATATTTAAGTGAATACAAACAATAAGTTCCACAGAAGTCAAAAAAAGTTTAACAATTTAAGGTCTGTAGGAAACTAATGGTTGTGAGCATGCCTCATGAGTATTATTTCAATTGCTATATGGAGGCTTTTGGAAATGTAGCAATTCTGTTGAAATAAACCACAAACCAAACCCATGTTGTCCAATGTGATAGCTAATAGACACCAATGGCTATGAAATGTAACTATATTGAATTGAGATTTGCTGTAAAATACACACCAGATTGTGAAATATATGAATAAGATGTAAAACAGTTAATTGTTCTATATTGATTACACAGTGAAGTTATACTTCAGATAAATCGTGTTAAATGACTAAAATTAACCTTGCTTCCTTCTATTTTATTTTTTTTTTTTATTTATTTTTTTTTTTGGGGGTACTGGGGATTGAACTTAGGGGCACTCGACCCCTGAGCCACATCCCCAGCCCTATTTTGTGTTTTATGTAGAGACAGGGTCTCACTGAGTTGCTTAGTGCCTCGCCCTTGCTGAGGCTGGCTTTGAACTCGAGATTCTCCTGTCTCAGCCTCCCTAAGTGCTGGGATTACAAGCGTGAGCCACCGCGCCCGGCTGCTTCCTTCTATTTTAACATAGATACTAGAAAGTTTTATGTATGTATCTTGCATGATATTTCTGCTATAGCCATGCTACAGACATGTCTGTAACAACTGAAACAACTGAATGTTCTGGCAGCTAGGAAATGTTTGTGGTTTGGGATTGGAGGGGAGAGCCTTACACAGCAACAATCAGTTACCTAGTTACCTGTTGGTTGAGATCAGCACCTGTTTGCAGCTGCCAGAGAAGAAAGTAAGCAAGGCCGCCACCTGCGGCTAAGTGGACAGGCGATTGCTCCCAAGGATCCGGGGGTGCGTTGACAGAAGCCCCAGCCTCCAGCAAATACTTCAGGCTATCCACCTGTGGGAAGAGAACAGATTCAATACCTCTTTATTCAGTCCTGAGACCTCTCAGGGGTAGGAAATCTTTCCCACTGCAAAAC
>PVHX01008129.1:0-85751 GCA_004024805.1 Geosciurus inauris | reverse complement strand
TCTCTGCACAAGGCCAGATTTTTTTCACATCCTTAAACCAAAACAACATATTGCAATTGCTCAGATGTAGAAGCATATATGAGAATCTAGTTCTGTTTTATTAAGCCATAAATTAAACCATTTTTCAAAAACATAAAGCAATGCTACTCTTGATACTTTTTTTTTTGCTTTGGAAAGAAAATTATCTTCACAAAATATGTTATTTATGTTAGCATGTTATGTGAGTTTGTCTTTTTAAATGAATCGTTACATAAATATTTTAAAAATATCTCAGTTTGAGTAAAATACAGTAGATAATCCCAGACACTATCCACAGAAACAGTGCAGATGCCCCAAGGGCCAAGGTTTGGGAACCACTGTTCCTGGGCTCCTGCTTCATGCCCACAGATGTTCTTACACCTCCACCCATTTCTTCCTTCCTGAACAGATCTTCTTTACTCTTCTAGCCTAATGAATTCTTTTGGTCTTTAAGACTCAGCTAAAAGGTGCTTTCTTCAGATTCTCTCCTATTTTCTTTCCTAATTAGTTGTATAAATTTCTATCATAGAACTAGCTGCTTGTAATTACCTGTTCTCCTTTTGGATGCCTCAGTGGACATGAGATCTCGAAGGCAGGAGCTTCAGTTGTGTGGGCCTCCACACCTACGGAGAGGTCCACATTGACAGTCCCCCTGCATCTTGCTTTTGAAGGACTAAATTTTTAGGCTTGGCAACTCCATGTTCCTTGGTTGCCCCTGCCATCAAACACGGGATGTTGGTCATGACATGAGCAAAGCCACATCCTTCTATCAGAAAGCCAGATGCCAGGCATTGAGCGAATGGCCAGCCTGCAAAGGAAAACATCCTCAGAAGAGGAAACACCACATTAGGATCTAGGAGTTCTGGAGATCTTTTCAGAGGTCCAACATTTCTCAGGTGCCAATATAGGCAGCATCCACTTTTCCTTGTCAGGCTTTTCCTCTTGAAATTACAACAAACAGGAGTAATCCTGAAAAATTCAGACTTAGTTAATGCAACTGGAGTTACTCTGAAAAACTCAGGTCAGTTAATGAATAGATACCTGCCAACTGGCACTGTCTGTTAGCATGAAGCCATGCAGCCACATGGCACTGGGGCTTTTCCAAAACTTTTCTAATAGGATGAAAGTGGGAACATTTCTCAAGATTAATCAGAGTGTCAAATCGTGTCCAGCTGGCAGCCCTGGGGTCTCCCCAAGTGTTAAATCACACGATGTGTGAGCATCAAAACAACGTGAAGCGGGAGCCTAGAGCCTTTGCTTCATGGAAGGCAGTGGCTCTTCCTGGTTCCAAACCTACTTTTACCTGTCATTACTGACCACTGCTTAATGCTGACACCAAGCATAAATAGTGAGTTTTTTTTTTTGCAATAAAGCTTATCCAGAAAAAGCAAATATTACTTATACCACAAGCCAATCTGACATCCTCCATGCTGTTCCCATCTGCTGCAGATACTCATGTTGGACAGTTTTCAAATGACAGCAGATGTCCCAGTGAGAAAAAATTAATCAGCTGAAACTATGCCATTACCCACCTAATCCTACAGTTCCAGAGGCAAGAGATGGTATTGTCTTTTGGTTCTTACCCTGATTCCTCAGTTTAAAGTCAACTTTCTTTTAGAACAAATGGTAGTCGCTTCGCTGCCTAGAGTTTACTATATTAAAAACATCTTTAAACATGAGTCTCTAGATAAGGATGTTACATTGAATTTTCAGTCTTTAAAGAAGCTTAGAAAAAAGTCTCCATGTCCATAAAAATCCTGGGTAAGAACAAATGAAGGTTGTGTCAAATGTAAAAGACTAACTTTCAGTTGTTTTGCATAGCTCGTGTCTGGGCACCAACTGTAGAAAACACGTTCTTTCTGTTTGTTTATATCTACCCACTATTGGTCAATTTATGTTCTGTGTAAAATAAAAGAGAGTATCAATAGACAAGGCTGATTTATCCCCTCTCCCTCTTTTGCATTTGATTTAATAATTCAGGTACAACATTAGACTCGAGATCTACTTGACAGCATGTACCAAATAAAAACTACTTAAAATGGAACAAGTTGCCATACCTGTAATCCCAGAACTTAGGGAGGCTGAGACAGGAGAATCACAAGCTCAAAGCCAGCCTCAGCAATGGCGAGGCGCTAAGCAACTTAGTGAGACCCTGTCTCTACATAAAACACAAAATAGGACTGGGGTGTGGCTCAGTAGTCAAGTGCCCCTGAGTTTAATCCCGGTACCAAAAAAAAAAAAAAAAAAGGAGCAAGTTATTGGGTTTGGGGATGGTGTGTCTTCTGATAACTGGTGGTGATCACCTATTGTTGGAGCTACCCTGTGTAGCTCAGAATACATTTAAAATAATCTATTATTTTGCAATCAGTTTGTGGACTGAGAAGCAGGAGGAAAGATGCCTCCCCCCCCCCATAATCACTGTTAAAATAATGAGACTAGATAGGATATGCAAAGAGCTAAGAGCCAGGAAGGGAACAAGCACGGGTAATGCCTCTTAGTAGGTGCAGATCTCATCAGGGCGGTTACAGTCCAGATTCCGAAAACCCATGGTAGACGACTGCCAGTCCACTGGAGAGGAGGCATCGACTGGGACTACTGGAGCTGACTTTCATGGGAAAGGGAGGAAGAGAGGTGATGAAGGAAATCAGAGAGGACCTGGGAGGAAGGCCACACCTTGAGAGGGCTGGGGATGATGGATTTGAGATTGGACATGGAGGAGTTGAGCGGCTTATGTCACTTGAAACAAGGTGTGTCAGGTAGGCAGTTCAGTATATGTCTGGTGGTCCAAGAAAGCCCCAGGCTTGGAGTAAAAGCAAACAGGAGTCATTCATATTGAAGTGGTGGTGGATTCTGCAGGTACAGATGAGGCCGGCTCTAGAAATTGTTTACAGTGAGACAAAAGAGATTGTAGGAGCTAGACTGAGGAATATTTAGTGTTTGAAGGCCAGTTGGAGAAGTCTGAGTCTTAACAAGAGAGAAAAAGAATGAGAAAATCTAGAAGTAGACTGAAGATGTGCTACCAGAAATCAAAATATTTCTATTTGAAGGGTTCAGTGATGAAAAAGGCAGCTCAGATTGTACCTGCTCACACTGGAGGTGTTGCAACATGTCACACACAGTCGTAAGAGTTCTCCTTTCCTTAACCCTGTGGGTCCTCATAGTTCTCTACACCCGTGGTCCCACTACAGGGCCAAAATACTTACTGGGCACACTGGTCACTGGTGTTCTCATGGACATTGGTGATCTTTGCTTTGCCTCTGTGGGGATGATAGATAGAAGAGCTGGTTTTTAAGGGTTAAGATATGAACTGGAAGCAAAAAGAGAAGACACTGTACAGACAAGTATTGTGAAGACTGAGTGTAAAAAGGGTGAGAGAGATGAGGCATAGCTGCTGGGATAGGAGGAATTGTTTATTTGAGGAATTATTTATTTAAATACTCATTAAACTATTTATAGCCAGTGGGCCCTGTCCAAGGTGCTGATTCAGACTTCCTTCTCTCTCCTCCCCACAAACTTCATCCTGAGCAACTAGAAAACAAAAACAGAAAAAAGTGTCAAAAAACATCTGGTGTGTGTGTATGTGTGTGTGTGTGTGTGTGTGTGTGTGTGTGTGCGCATGCATGTGTGTGTGTTTAGGGAAATAAAGAGATAAAAATGCATATATATATATGCATGTTCTATTTCTCTATATTATATGCACATTTATGTCTCTCCTTGTCTCTTCCAATACATCTCTATTCATTCGTCCACCCCTCTCCCTATCTCTAGATATGCATATCTAAATCTTCCCATGTCTCTCTGCATGTACTCTCCCCTTTCTCCTCCCCTCCCTTCTTTCTATCCAACCATCTTTCTATCTCTGTCTCTATCTCTACATATTTAACTATCTACATACCTCTATGTCTATCTATTCCCCCCAACTATCTCTCCCCCCATCCTCTTTTTCTCTTTCCTATGGCTTTGTCCTTGGGAAGAGATCACCTTCTGTGCCAATAGGGGGAATTTTGGAAGCATTTGTTGCTCCTTTGATCTTGCCTTGGGACAAACAATGCTGGTCTCCACATTTTCCCTGAACGCCTCTGATCTAGGTGTTCTCAGGAGTAAAGTCAACATAGTGACGAAGCCCTGTTCCCCAAACTCTTACTTTCTCATTGTGAGAAACCAGAAAGCCAGTAGGGAATGGTAGCATTCAGGCAGTTGCTTTCTGACTGTCTCCCTCTCCAAGCTGGATGGGTTTAGAGTAGCTTGCACTACTTGAAGTGTGCTCAGGGACCAGCAGCATAAGCTTACCTGGAGATTGTCTGAAATCAGTTTCAGGCCCCCAGGCTTTCTGACACAGAATCTGCATCTTCTTATAGAGCCCATGGGTGTCCATGAGGCGTTAATGGTCTAAGAGAGCCTCTTGTTGCCATCTTCCTGGGGGATACATGGTAAAGATTGGGCCTAAGAGTTGCCTTCAGGGATGGTGAGTAGACTCCTGGCAGATGAGGGCCATCTGTTCTTTGGGCTGTATATGGGCACACAGGGTCACCCTTTGGTCTCATCTGGCTTATGCAATGTGTTTGCAAGAATAACTCTCACATGTCCTCTCCCCAAATCCTCTTATATCTTTAAAATGCTCTCAAGAAAAATTTTAAGTTTCTAGTCTCTTTGCTGCAAGGACTTCAGTTATTAAAAACCAGAATAGCATCCTTCCCCATCTGCAGACTTTCTTGTCCTCTGGGACAGGGTGTATTCACCGGTCAAATTACCAAGATATTGGAAGAGTACAGTCAGTAAAAAACAATAACAACAGTAGAATCTGGACTACAGATTTGAATAGAAGCAGGAATATTATAGCAAATGGACTGTATGTTTAAAATAGAAGTAAAATAGCTTGAAAGAATAGTATGAAAATATTAATGAAAGAATACACATTTATTTCAAGCACACATGGAATATTTATAAAATTGATTAGGTGTTAAAATGTAAAAATAACCCTCTCAGTATATTTCAAACAATAGATCCATATCAGAACAAGATTGGAAGGACAGCTGGAGGAGGAGCCTTCCATAGGAGGAGGGGGATCTACTTTACTGCAACTGAAGGGAAGGAGAGCCAGCTTTCAGGGTTGGACATATAGCTCAGTTGGCAGAGTGCTTACCTAGCATGCGTAAGGCCCTGGGTTCAATCCCAGCATCACAAAAAAAAAAAAAGAAAGAAAGAAAGAAAGAAAGAAAAGAAAAGCAAGCTTTCTGAGAGCAAGGATGTTTGCCTAGTTGGTATATAGAAGATTCCGAAGTGTGGACCTCTTGGATCTAATACTGTAAATTCTCAGCACTGAAGTGAAGTGGATGATTTGGGCATTCAGTTTGTGCTGGCATGAGCCTACTGAAGTGACAGAGAGAAATAACACAGCAGTCCCCACAGTCACAGAAATATACCTGAACAAGACAGAGAAAAGGCTTATGCTTGTGAGATATGCTTACATAAACTTCATTTTGGTTATGTATGACACGTTTAAGTGGAATCACTTAAGTTAGTTAATCACAAAGATCAGTTGAACTAAACTTTTTGAATATGAACTACCACACAATCTATTTGCATATAAACTGAGGGGTAAAATATAGAATATTGAATGTTTATTTTATATTTTAAAGGTGAGTGGTGAAGCTTTAAGCAAATATGAGTTCCACTTTTACCCTTTTACAAATTATATATTACTCATTTAAATATATCTGTAAAATTAAGAATTTTAAAAAGGTTAAATTACTCTCAGTGTTCTCAGAATCAATCAAAAATTTAAATCAGGCATACAGATGGAAAACAGACAAAAACTTTTTTTAAAAATTTTTAAAAAGATTTTAAAGATCACAAAAACTATGTACATAAGTTATCCTGGTCCTTATTTCCAAAACTTCCAATACAGAATATTGCTAATTTGCATCATGTTAGTAAAAAGGATTTCTTAGGGGGCTGGGGTTGTGGCTCAGTGGTAGAGCGCTTGCCTAGCATGCGTGAGGCACTGGGTTCGATTCTCAGCACCACATACAAATAAAGAAAATAAAGATCCATTGACACTAAAAAATATTTAAAAAAAAAAAAAAAGGATTTCTTAGGCAATGCTAAATTCATTATTATTTTGGTATTCTTCATTTTTTGTTGTTGTTATTTAAAATAATAAAAACATCATGCTAGACTCACCTAGAACTTTATTTCTGCCTTCCATTTTGATAATTATTATAAATCACCTCTAATTAAGCTTATTATCATATTCTGCAGGAAGGAATCCTATTTTATAATATCTAGACCAGGGTAAACCATGTTCTAAAGGTGAAATCTCACCCCATCTCTTTTTGACCAGTCCACTATTTAAGAATGATTTGTAGCAGGGCACGGTGGCGCACGCCTGTAATCCCAGCATTTAGGGAGGCTGAGACAGGAGAATCGTGAGTTCAAAGCCAGCCTCAGCAACAGTGAGGCGCTAAGCAACTCAGTGAGACCCTGTCTATAAATAAAACACAAAATAGGGCTGAGGATGTGGCTCAACGGTTGAGTACCTCTGAGTTCAATCCCTGGTACCTCCCCCCAAAAGAATAATTTGTACATTTTTAAATGGTGAGAAAAATTTAAAAGATGACTATTTTGTGATGAAAGAAATTTCAGTTTTCAGAAATTCAAATTTAAATCTTCCTAATGAGCGCTCTTTCTGACTATGCAGGGCTGCCTTCAAGCTGATATGGAGTGAGTACAATAGAGGCTGTATGGTCTACAAAGCCCTAAACATTACACTCAGACCCTTTTATTTAAATTTATTTCTAAAACAAAAGAGTGCATTTCAAGTCATAATATACATACGGAGCACAATTTTCCATTTCTCTGGTTGTAAACAAGATAGAGGCACACCATTTGTATCTTCATACATGTCCCTAGGATAGTGATTACCACTTCATTCTACCATCTTTGCTACCCCCATTCCCCTCCCTTCCCCTGCCTCCCCTTTGCCATATTCAAAGTTCCTCCATTTCTTCCATGCTCCCCACCCTACCGCCATTATGTTTCAGCATCCACTGATCAGAGAAAACATTCAGTCTTTGGTTTTGGGGTATTGGCTTACTTCGCTTAGCATGATATTCTCAAACTCCATCCATTTACCTGCAAATGCCATGATTTTATTCTCTTTTATTGCTGAGCAATATTCCATGGTGTATATATACCACAGTTTCTTTATCTATTCATCTATTGAAGGGCATCTATTGATTTCTGTATATTGAACCAAACTTGCATCCCTGAATGAACACCACTAGATCATGGTGTACTATTTTTTTAATATGATTTTTGTATGTGATTTGTCAAAATTTTATCGGGAATTTTTGCATCTATATTCATCAGGGATATTGGTCTGAAATTTTCTTTCTTGATTTGTCTCTGTCTTGTTTTGGTATCAGGGTGATACTAGCCTCGTAGAATGAGTTTGGAAGGGTTCCCTCCTTTTCTATTTCATGGAATAACTTAAGTATTGGAGTTAGTTCTGCTTTGTGGGTCTTGTAGATCTTGGCTGAGAATCCGTCTGGTCCTGGGCTCTTCTTCGTTGGTAGGCTTTTGATGGTATCTTCTATTTTCTTGCTTGTATTGATCTGTTCAAGTCATGAATGTCCTTCTGGTTCAGTTTGGGTAGGTCATATGCCTCTAGAAATTTGTCAGTGTCTTCAAGGTTTTCTATTACACTGGAGTATAGATTTTTCAAAATAGTTTCTAATTGTCCTCTGTATTTAGGCAAAGTCTGTCGTGACATTTCCTGTTTCATCACGAATTTTAGCAATTTGGGTTTTCTCTCTCATTCTTTTTATTAGAGTGGCTAGGGGTTTGTCAATTTTATTTAGTTTTTCAAAGAACCACCTTTTTGTTTTGTCAGTTTTTGAATTCTTTCTTTTGTTTCAATTTCATTGATTTCAGTCCTGATTATAATAATTTCCTGCATTCTACTTCATTTGGTGTTGGTTTGTTTCTCTTTTTCTAGGCTTTTGAGATGTAGTGTCAAGTCATTTATTTGTTTACTTTTTCTTCTTTGAATAAATGAGCTTAATGCAATGAACTTTCCTCTTAGCATTGCCTTCATAGTGTCCCAGAGATTTTGACATGTTGTATCAGAGTTCTCATTTGCCTCTAAGAATTTTTTACCTCCTTCCTGATGTCTTCTGTTACCCATGCATCATTAAATAGCATATTATTGAGTCTCCAGTTGTTGGAGTAGCTTCCATTTTTTAATCTGCCATTAATTCGTAATGTCATTCCATTATGGTCAGATAGAATGCAGGGTATTTCTGTTTTTTTGTATTTGCTAAGACTAGCTTTGTGGCATAGCATATGATCTATTTTGGAGAAGAATTCATGTGCTGCTGAGAAAAAAATGCATTTGCTTGTTAAAGGATGGAATATTGTATATATGTCTGTTAAGTCTAGATTATTGATTGTTTTATTGAGTTCTGTAGTTTCTTTGCTTAGTTTTTCTTTTGAAGATCTATCCAGTGGTGAGAGAGGTATGTTAAAGTCCCCCAGTACTATTGTGTTGTGGTCTGTTTGATTCTAGAAGTTGAGGAGTGTTTGTTTGACATACATAGATGCCCCATTGTTTGGGACATAGCTATTTAAGATTGTTGTGTCTTGTTGATGTATGATTCCATCAAGCAGTATCAAATATCCTTCTTTATCCCTTTTCATTAACTTTGGTTTGAAGTCCACTTTACCTGATATGAAGATGGAAATCCATGCTTGTTTATGCAGTCCATGTGAGTGACACATTTTTTCCATCCTTTCACCTTCAATGTGAATATCTTTTTCTATGAGATGAGTCTCTTGAAGGCAGCATTTATTGTAGGATCTTTTTTTTAAAAATCTAATCTGCCAGTCTATATCTTTTAATTGATGAGTTTAGGCCATTGACATCCAGGGTTATTATTAAGACATGGTTTATGTTCCCAGACATTTTGGTTTATTCTTAGTTTTTAACTTGACTAGGTTTCTCCTTTGATTTTCTTTCCTTTAGTGTAGTTCCTCCCTTTGCAGGTTTCATTATTGTTTTTCATTTCCTCCTCATGGAATATTTTGCCAAGAATGTTCTGTAGTGCAGGCTTTCTTGCTGTAAATTTTTTTAAATTTTTGTTTATCTTGGAAGGTTTTTATTTCATCATCAAATCTAAAACTTAATTTTGCTGGATATAAGATTCTTGGTTGGCATCCATTGTCTTTCAGAGCTTGGTATTTATTGTTTCAAGGTCTTCTAGCTTTAAGGGTCTAGGTTGAGAAGTCTGCAGAGATCCTAATTGTTTTTCCCTTATATGTAATCTGATTTCTTTCTCTTGTGGCTTTTAAGATTCTCTCATATTCTGTATACTAGGCATTTTCATTATAATGTGACTTGGTGTAGATCTGTTATGATTTTGTACATTTGGTGTCCTATAAGCCTCTTATATTTGATTATCCAATTTGTTCTTCAGCTTTGGAAAATTTTCTGATATTATTTAATTGAATAGATTGTTCATTCCTTTGGTTTGAAATTCTATGCCTTCTATCCCAATAATTCTTAAATTTGGTCTTTTCATGTTATCCCATAATTCTTTGATATTATGTTCATGGTTTCTTACCCTCTTCACTGTGTGGTCAACTCTATTTTCAAGATTAAATATTTTGTCTTCATTGTCTGAGGTTCTGTCTTCCAAGCGATCTAATCTGTTGGTGATGCTTTCTCCTGAGTTTTTAATTTGGTTTATTGTTTCTTTCATTTTGAGGATTTCTGTTTTGTTGTTTTTCAGAATCTCTATCTCCTTATTGAAGTAATCTTTTGCTTGCTGTATTTGTCTATGTTGCTTGTTATCAAAATGATCTTTTGCTGCCTGGCTTTGCTCTCTTATATCATTCTTTAATTCACATTTAATTATGTACATTGTAAACTCCTTCTCTGACATTTCTTCTGCCATGCTGACCACAGATTCAAATAATATAGTATCTTCGTTTGTTTGGGGCACTTTCTTCCCTTGTTATTTTTATGTTGTTTTTGTGTATTCCCTTCTAGCACTGCAGATCCAAGGTGTTGCAGTCTTTATTCTATAGGCTTATAGATTCCCTTCAGGGTTCCAATACCTCTCCTTTAAGGGGGAGACCAATATTAACAGATCTCAATACAAACAATATATAGTTTTAAACCAAGTAGCTCCTAATAGGACATTTATGGCTTTGTCACAATATACATAAATTATGAGTTCATTTAGTATCTATTATATAAACAATAGGTTTGCAAAACAGTCTACAGTTTCTCCTAGTGGACTAATTAGAACTGGGGGTGGGGTGTAGGATGAGATGTTAGGGAGGTAGGAAGGGAGGATATAGAGTTATTAGATCCTAGAAAGTGTGAAAAAGGAATCTAAAAGAAGTTGGCAAGTAGTAGAAAAGAGAAAAAGAGATTTGGAGACAACAAGTAAGTAGGTAGAAAATAGAATACAACATACAAGGGAATATAAAAATTAAGAAAAATAAAACATGTAAAAATAGAAGATATGAGAATATATAATACAACTGTAATATACTGACATCCAGTCCTCAGTAGCCTAATGCATACAAAATACTTGGTTTGACAAATGTTGGGAATGTGAAGGTGGGAAAAGAGCAAGAGAGAGAAAAGAAGAAAAAGAAATGAAGAAAAGAGAAAAAACAAAGGGATAATAGAGGGGGGGAAAGGTCCCAAAGTAAATTAAAAGGCTTGCTTCCTTTCTCATCCAGTAGGTGGAGCTGTCTGTTGTTTACTGGTGTCTCCCGACTCAGGTCCAAGATGGTGACGAAGGAGTCCCACAATGAAAGCATCTGCTTTCAGAGATAGGATGTAGGGCTGGGCCAGGTGGTGGCATTGGGAGATACGTTTAGAGATGCAGCTCTGTGGCTTGCTGTGCGGAAGTAGAAGGTTGTCTCCAGATCCTGTCCCATGTCCCCAGGTGTAAGCGAACAGGGGAGTTCCATGCGGGTAAGAGGAGGTCCATCCAGGAGAAGCAGCCAGGGGTCTTGTGTGGGAACCTGGGTCCTGCGTGGGTGGGCAACACAAGGTCCTGTGCTGTGTGGGGGCGCTGGAGCTGGGGGCCCTAAGTGGGAGTGGGTCCTGTGCAAAGGCTGGGGCCTGGCGACCTGCATGGGCAAGCGACTGGAATTCCTGCATGGAGGCAGCTGTCCAGGGTCCTCTAATAACCCACAGAGAAACAATATTTCCACTGTTTTAATCCCCAGTCTTAGAGAGACTAGGAATGCCTGTCTGTCTTGGCTGCCATCTTGGATCCTTCCTCTCAGACCCTTTATAGAAAAAAGTTTGCCTGTGATCTTGGGAATTCAAATTTTAGATACTACGCACAGAGAGTGTTAAGCTTTCAGGCAAGCTTTCCTTGGAGGAAGCAGTTGTCTTTTAAAGGACAGAAGTTCCCCATTGTTAGCCTGTGGAGTTAACTTTGATTCTGAAAGCTGCTCAGCTTCGATGTCAGGGCCTCCAGCTATGCCCCACTTCGGATGCTACTGTGATGGTAGATCTGTCCCTAGAATCTAATGAAGATACCTCCTGATCAATTGCCCCACCCCAAATGTTTTATCAGTTTTTACCTATTTCCTACCACTCACTCCTTCACTTAAACCTTTCTCTTTTAGCAGTAATCATTTACCATTCAATTGTGGCCCTAGTTCACACTGGCCGTGTCTGCCATCCACTGGCCTTTCCTGTCTCCTCCATCAAACTTTTTATTCCACAACTAAATTCACAAAAATATTTCTTTTTTCTTTCACATATTTTTTTTTTTGGTCTACAAATAAGCCTATATTTACAATCACACTTTCTTAGTAGGGCTCTACCATTACTTGATTGCTGATTATACTTAAATGTATCCTGGAGGTTTTGCTTATAATGCTTCATCAGTGAAAAATCTTTCTCTTTATTGGAAACATTTGATTTTCTACTGACCAGCTCATCTTTAGTGTATATACGCTGTCAAGTACTGGGTTTTAATTTCTTTCTTTGCCTTGACTTCTGGGAAGTGTATGGACTCATCATAATGTTCTTTTAGAATACTTCTGATGATTTCTAGTTATTTTTACTGTAGTATTTTATGTGTGTTTATGATCCACTATAGATCTTTCCTGGAACATGTTATAAATACACAAATTAAAATACATAAAATGATACATTTATTGTGTGCCAATAGTATACAAGGAACTCTCTGCAGGATATATAATTTATTTCTCACATGATAATTATAATAGTGTCCATGATACATTCACAGATAAAGCCAAGTTCTGTGAGACCTAAGGCTCATTTTTAATGAAAGGAATAGGAGAAATATGTTGCTTTTGCAAACATTTTACACAAACACAGGGTCATGGGAACTCAATGGTTGGGCCCCACCCAGGGCCTAGGAACTGTGAGTGAGAGGCCCCGACCAGAGCTTGGTTAGATTGAAGGCCAGTCTGCCTCCACGTGGATGGACTCCTTCTACTGTGTGAGCCACTTTCAAGCACTGTACAGTATGCCAGTATAGGCGGGGGGTATGGAAATTGGCCAAGAGAGGCTGTATGTCCTCGCTGCATCAGGGACTCATGCAGTGGATGTCCATTTGAACACTGTCTTGCTTGGGTGTCACGCTCACCTGTGAAAGCTGAAGCGACTGAGTGCCTCATGAGTTAGGCACTGCGGGAAGCACCTGTGTACCCTGACAACCACACCGCTGTGGTTCCTGTCCTGATGTCACTTCTTGAAGTCCATATTTCTATTACAGCAGCTGGCCATTCAGTGGCTTGTATTGTCCTTAGCCCTTGTGCTAAAAAAGGCACATTTAAGCCATGTTTCAGATTTCTGTTTATTTAAAAAATTAGCATGTATTTTAAGTTGTACCAATTGGTCTGAAATAACTAAAGCTCTGGTTTCCTTTTTTTATTTAATTGTCTATACTGATGAGCATTTTGTACATCTTCTGATCACTGAATATATATAGATAATGGTTCAGGAAATACATTTATTTTGCAAATCTTTAAGCATTTCAATAGGATTCAGAAACCGATGGGTTGGTTGCTCTTTACTGATGACAAACTATTTTCTACAGTCTTGCCCCATAGAGGTAGGGTCAACGAGCTTTCACGTCACACCTCAGGTCATAAATCCAGGTTTTCATTTTCTCCCCTCCCGGTTGCGAGCTGTAAGCTCGAGCTCCTTATAAGGCAGTAGAACAGATGTGTATGTCTAAACATGGACAGACAAGAGACTCTGACTCCTGGATCCCCATCCAGACGTCCAAGGTGGACGCTTAAGACAACAATAAAATCATGACGGATTTGATATTTCAAAAAACTTATTATTTAAATTTAAAATTGCATGTTTGACCTTACGAAGAGGTGGTGGCAACTTCCATTCCTCTTTCCTGTTTCTCCTGCCTTCACTCTCACACCACCCTCCTCTCCTTTGGGTGGCCCTCTCTCTGTCCACAGTTGCTCCTCATACATCAGTTTTTCAGAAATTGATTCATATTTTTATTACTGTATTTGGACGATTCCATCACTCGTGTCTTCAACCGCAGCTCACACATCAGATCCGAATCTTCGTCTCATACCCAGACCTCTTTTCTGAGTTTTGATAGTCAAGGTTCAACCCTCTGATGGCCCAGTCCAGATGACTCCAAAGACTTCAAAGCTGGCGGGTCTAGAGTTGAAATTAATGTTCAGCTACTAACAACAAAAGTCTGTTCCCCTTTTAAGTTCTCTATTTCTCTTATTGTGCCGACTGCCGTGCATCTGGTTGCCCATCCCAGACTCTGGGAAGTTATCCTTCTCTCTTCACAGCCTCTCACTCTTTAGAAGAAATCAATTGGAAGCATCTGCTAAATTCTTGCTCTTAAAGAAATGTCATTGTTTCCATAGATTCTAAACATCTCAGCTGAAAGCATCGACATTTTACCCTGATGTGACTATGATGGCTTCCGGTTTGGACAAATTATCCTAGCACTATTTTGCTCAGAGCTGTTTTCCACACTGCTGCCCCGGTGATGCTTCTAAACTGTGATCCTGATCACTTGACCCTTGCTTAACATTCCCTAACCTCTCTCCATTGCCGCCAGGATGCTGCAAACCCCTTGATGTGTTTTGCCTACTGTGCACCTGTCTGGTTTCATTTCTCACCATTGTGCCTTTGACACTCTGGCCACACTGGATGCCAATCACAAGGGCCCTCTTTGCCTCTTCATGGGACAGGTGACTCGGTAATGGCAGCACCGTCATCACACGGAGCTCTTAATATTTTATTTCTGTCTCACATATCATGATGCCCTTGACAGTCGAGGTGAGTTTTATTATTCCAAATGTGGACTTAAAGGATCTAACATAGTGTTTGATACAAAGTGGAACACAAATAAATGTCAGTTTCATAAACAATGCCATGTATTAATGCCTCCCTGCATAGATGGTGGTCATGCTGGGAGCCTCAGGGAGTCTCATCAGCAGAGGCGCCAGCTTCAGGCTACTTGTAGGTCTGTATTCATGCTGGACACGGGCAGTCATTTCATTTCAAGCCCTAATATCTTGAAACTTAATTAATATCTTGAAACTAATATTTTCTAAAATATAACTTATTTCTAGAAAAATTATTTAATTCAGGATGTATGTCTGTCAGACAAGGTAAGTTTACTCAGATTTCAACTCCATTATATTCCTGGAGATATTTTTTAAGTCATTTCTGCTACTTAGTCTGAAAGCCTGTAAGGCAGATGCTGGGGGTTGGGCTCCAGACCATTGCAATGAAGTGAATCTCACAATAAAGCAAGCTCTACAACTTGTTTGGCTTTCCACAGTACACAAGTATGTTTACACGGGTGTAGTCTATTAAGTGTTCAATAACATGATGTCTGAAAAACAATGTGCATACCTGAATTAAAATAATGTGATCGTTGAAAATTGCTAAGAGTTGTGGGAGCTTTCAGGAAACTGTAACATTTTTTGCTAATGGAGGATCTTGCTTCTATGTTGGTGGCCACTGATTAATGGTTGCTGATGGTTAAGGTTGCCATCACAATTTCTTAAAATAAGGCAGTAATGAAGTTTGCCATATTGATTGACTTTTCCTTTCATAAACGATTTCTCTGTGGCACACACGCAGGGCTGCTTGATGGTATTTTACTCCCAGTAGAACTTCTTCCAAAACTGTAGTCAATGCTTCCAAAACACTGATTTATCAACAAACCTTAGGTGATATTTTAAATTCTTTGTTGTCATTTCAACCACACAACTTTACCAGGAGTGGATTCCACCTCAATAAGCTACTTCCTTTGCTCATCTGTAAGAATCCCCTCCTAATCGTGGAAGTCTTAGGGAGACCACTAAATTCAGTTGGATCTTCGGGCTTCACCTCCATCTTTCATGTCTAGTTCTTGTGCTGTGTCCACTGGAGCTGCAGTTGTTTCCCCCACTCAAGTCACCATGAGCGTTGCGATCAGCTTCTCCCCAACTCCTGTCATTGTTGATATTTTGACCTCCTCCTATGAATCCTAAGTGTTCTAACTGGTATCTAGAAGGGTGAATACTTTCTAGAAGTTTTCCAATTTACTTTATCTAGATCTATCAAAGGGATCATTATCAGTGGCAGTGATAGTGTGATGAAATGTATTTGTTAAGTAATGAAGTTTGGAAAGTTGGAATTACTTGTAGATCCATGGGCTGCAGAATGGAGGTTGTGTGAGCAGACATGCAAAACAGAACCTCGTTGTGTATCTCATCTCTACCAGAGCTCTTGGGTGATAGGTGCATTGCCAATGAGCAGTAATCCTTTGAAAGGAATCTTTTACTCAGAGCAGTACATTTCAATAATGGCTTTAAAATATTTAGTAAGCTGTGTTGTAAACAGATGTATTGTCCCTCGGGTGTTGTTCTATTCATAGTTCACAGGTGGAGGGGATTGAGTGGAATTTTTAAGGGCCCTGAACCTTTCAGGAGGATAACTGACTTCAGCTTCAAATCACCTGCTGCATCAGCACCTAACTGAGGCTCAGCCTGTTTCTTGAAGCCAGACATTGACTTCTCCTCTCCAGCTATGGAAGTCCTGGATGGCCTTTCCTTCCAACAAAAGGCTGTTTCATTCGCATTACAAATCCATCCTTGAGTGTGGGGCCACCTTCCAGTCACCTTGGCTAGATCTCCCTCCGGGGTAATTTGCTGGGGCTTCTCCATTAGTACTTACTGCCTCACTTGCGCTGCGATGTTATACAGCCAGTGTCCTCCTCCAACCTCCTGACCCAGTCTCTGCTGGCTCTGAAATGTTCTTCTGCAGCCCCCTCACTGGTCTCAGGCTTCACTGGAGAATGTGGGAGAGGCTTGCCCTGGATTAGATTTTGGCTTAAGGGAATATTAGAGTTTGAACTTCCTTTATAATGGAGAAATAGAACTGGAATAACACTTATAGTTTCCTTCAAAAATTTTTCCTTTGCATCCACAACTTGTCTACTGCTGGTGCAAAAGGCCTGGTCAGCTTTCAGCAGGCCCTCCTCCCTAAGCTTCATCATGAAACCTGTGACTCTTCCTTTCACTTGAACAGCTGCAGGGTTATTATTTGGCACAATGTCAATATTTTGGTTTCTCAGGGAATAGCATGGTCCAAGGAGAGGCAGAGACAGGGAATGGGTAGATGGGAAAAGAGCGACAATACACATGATTCTTAGGAAGCGTGTTAGCCAGCTTTCTCATTGCTGTGATGGAAAGAACTGTCAAGAAAAATTAGAGGAGGAAAAGTGTATTTGGCACTCATGCTTTCAGAGGGTTCAGTCCACAGAGGGCTGAATGCATTGCTCTGGGCCCAAGGTGAGGCAGAATATCATGGTGGAAGCATGTGGAGAAGGAAGCAGAGAGAGAGCGAGCTAAGCTCAGCTCACAAATATATACCCCAAAGCAAAGGCATGCCCACAATGACCCACCTCCTTCACCTCCTTCAGCCACACCCTACCAGCTGACAGTCACCACCCAGTTAATCCAGTCAAGTGGATTAATGCACTGATTAGGTTAAGGTTCTCACAACCTGATCATTTTCACTTCTAAGCTTTCTTGTCTCATATGTGAGCTTTTGGGGGATACCTTATGTCTAAATCCTAATGCTAAGTTCACCTTTTTATATGGATATAGTTTGTGGCACCCCAGAACAGTGACAATAGTAATATATAAAAGATCAGTAAGCACAGACAGTCGTCACAGACATAGTAGTGGTGAAAAAGTTTGCAATATCAAGGGAATCACCAGAATGCAGCACGGAGGTGTGAAGAGAGCTCAAGCTGGAGGGAGGGAGAACGAGGCCTGGTGCGGGGTTGCCAGCAACGTTCAGTTCGTAAAGAGTGCAGTTCTGTGCACGGCGTGGGACAATGAAGCAGAGTAAGATCAGGTGTACCCACATGCCACCCGCAGCTCCAGTGACTTCCTGAGCAGCGACCTGCACTGTTGATTACCTAGGCCATTCTGCTGCCTAGTGACGCAGTTTCTTAGGGTAGGACTCTAATATACTCAGGGACCAAGGAGATGCAAAGAAAAGGCAAGGCAAAGGGGCCAGTTAGTTTATCTTGGGGTTAAGAACCCAAAGAAGAAACTGGGGCATGGACAGAGAAGACATTTTAATTAGCAAACTTCAGTAATAAGTAGAAATTATGGGCTCAGCTCTGAGGCCAGTAACTGAAAACAATAGAAGTTGATCAGGTTTCAGGTAAGGTTTGATTAAGGCTTCAGCTCATAGGTTCACTTCATTGGTTCTTCTCTTATCCTCCTCTTCATCCGTGGGCAATGACAGTTGTAGTGCTCCCTGTCCTCATGAGGATGCACACACCATTCATGAGGAGAGTGAGCATTGGGGTCCCCAAATTTCCAGAAAATGAATCAAAATTCATGCATTGGACCAGCTTATGCCACAAGGCCAACTCTAAGCTTACATTTTTTGTCAGGAGGAGTGAAACCTTCTATTGGCCTCAGCTAGACCATGGGCTTCACATCAGAACAAATATATATTTCTCCTTCATGTTATGAAACCCCTCATAGAACTCTGGTTTGTGTGGATGGTATACTCACAGAGGCTGGCAAGGAGTATGCTTGGGGCAGCTCAAGTGAACTAGCCACACTTGCCACAGCAAATATTATGGTTAGCCTCTGATTTGTTTGTTTACTTCTTATGAGCATTTATTCCAAAGAAATTCATGCAATCTTTTGTTCGTTTCTTTGCACAGTGCCTTTTATGAATAAAGTTAAGCTTCACTGTGGGGCCGCTTTTAGCTCTGGATCCCCAATTTGCATTGCCTCAACAAACAAGACCTGGCTTTATTTCACTTGCTAGATGCAATAGACAAAGAACAACTCAGAGTATGAAATTTGAGCAGTCATCCACACAGCAGCAATGCGAGCTCATTTCCGACCCTGTTTTTAGTTTAAAGGTTCTTTTTTCAGAGAGAGGTTTCCTAATCACCCTAAGTAAAATCTCCACTTGTTATTTATTTTAGTTCTTCAAGTTCATACCATTTATGGGTCCCTTTTTTCTAAAGCACAAACTGGGTTCTTCTTCCTTCCATCTTTCCCTCCCTCCCCCCCCTTCCTTCTTCTCCCCTCCCTCCCCATCTCTCCATCTCCTCCTAGATGTCAGTTCCATCTGTCCCATCCATGGGCACATTTCCAGCACTCAGCATTGTCCCAGGGAGATGCTCCTGATTTGCCTGGCAAGCCCACTGTGTCCCCTTCCCATCCTTCCTTGCTGTGCATCTTGCTTGACCATGGCCCTGTGACTTGTGGACCAAATTCAGTGGCCCAGGCCATTGTGACAGAGAAGAGCTGGCATGATGCATGTGGCTGGGACCCATGAGCACCATGGTCTTTGCAATGTGTGTCAGCTGACTCTGTTCATTTCCACTGACATTTCTAACTACCAGTTTCTGAATAATGCAAGTAAGTTCTTCCCGAGAGGAATCTTATGTGAGAATGGAATGTATAATATATCTCACTTCAAGTGTTAACAATATATGAAAATGAATCATCTTAGGAATTGGAGATTTACATTTGAATATTAGAAACTTGCTTAATTACTAAGCTAAAAGTCATGAAAAATTTTTTGTACTGTGATGATAGGAATATAGCCGAGATCTGGCATTCTCAACCTATGTAATTTTTTCATTCTTTCTTAGTTGCTTTGTATTTTATTTCCTTATTTGACTTGGAACAAGCAAACATGATATTGCTTTCAACATGTGCCCTGTCCTGGTTAACAGAGGAGCACTGCACAAACACGGGACCCAGTTTTCCAGAGATGAGCTTATAGTAGTCACATGCATGAGAGCAGCTATTTTTAAGAGGATGTGTCACTCCTTGCTGAATGAAAATGAGCTTCATGAGTGATGTTCAAATCAAAAAGAGATTCATGCCAATTGAGGCAGCTTGATTCTATCTATCTATTTTTCATTTATTTTGAAAGTTTGGAAAGTGGGAAGGAAAAAAAATCATTTTGGAGTATCTCTTCTGTCTTGTACTGGGAAAAAAAAATCTTGAATCCTCAAGTGTAAGAATATAAATCTGATAGAAGTAAAAATATTTGGGTTGGGAGGTAAATGAGCCAATACTGAGATATTTTAGTTATTCTGCCTGAAGGGTGTAGGATATAAAATAAGGACACTCCCCACATAACAGACTAGGGAAGGGAAAAAGAGGAGAGTTTTCCTTAATAATCCTAACAGGAGTCACATAAACTGCTTAGGGCCTGAATATATAACTGTATTTACTAATAAAAACAGTATCACATCCTCAAACCTTTACCTTTCCTGTCTTGCAGCTTTAGAATTTGTCCCTAACACATCATTCCTATAATTCAGTGACAGAATTTGCCTTGGAAACTGTGTGCATGTTGGGTTTCGATTCCAGGAGTTGCTGGACTCGGCTCCCTTGGCTTCCTGGCCATTGGCAGCAAGAGTGTCCTCCTTTCACAGATGCTCAGACCTTGAGAGGGAGGATGGTGCCCAGCCCAGAGGGACACAGATGAGGGCGAGTCTTAGGTTCTGAGCCTGGAGTCTGCCTTTTCCCAACTCCTTGAAGCGCTGCTTTCTGTTCTGGATGAAGTCATGAGACTTGGAGAGCCCTGAGGATGCCTTGAGTCCCCAGCGTCACACTCTGCCTGCCCTGCAGACGCACCTGCTGGGGCTTCCTGTTTCTATCCAATTCCCCTTTCCCGCCTTCCCTCATCCGTAGCCTCATCTTTGTGGACATCATGTATACAAACATTTATTTTTATCTGAACTTTGAATTTAACTGTGTCTGATATTTGCTCAACCTGGAAACCCTAATTACAAGAAGTGGGACTCTTCCCCAAGTGACCTGAGAGTTCTCATTTCGAGGCTCTGTTACAAGAGGATTATAGCCATGGAATTGGAATATTTGCAAATTTCTACAACATCATACATTTTTAGGTAGCATTTTATATGTCAAAAGGAGTATTTTCTCCCCTCCCAGTCACTAAGATTTTCAGAATCCATCAAGACTGTAAGTCAAGGCAGACACAGAAGGAACGTGGCATGGCAGACGGGACAATAGCCTGCTTTCCATTATTAAGTTGGGAAGAGTGTGACGTGGTCATTGAAAGTCTCTGCAATCACATAAAATCATGCTTCTATACTTTGGTGGATTCAGATTATAAAATACATGTTATGCTGCATGATGTATTTCCTGTGAGCATATTAAATTCAAAACTTATTGTGTGCTTAATATTAACATCTGTCTTAAAAACTAAACAGCATTCACTGAGTTTCAGGCCAGTGAAGTTGATACAGTGGAATGCTTTATTGTGGTGTTTCCCATGGTGTGCTCCAGGGGCAGTAGTGTGGCTGACACAAATCTTGTGTTTGGATTTGTGTTTATAATTTGGAAGTGACTCATAATCAAAAGAGTACCAAGTCTTTGTGACGTAGGGTGTCAAATACAACTTTTCTCTATTTTTTGTGCACTGCAATAATTTTTCATGCATGAACTTCTCCATTTCCATCTTCCAATGCTATAATTTTCATTCTAATGCATCAAATATTTCCTCACTTTTTTCTTGGCACCTCCTTTTGTTCCTATTCTGCACACCTTTTACTGTTCCTTGAGAGAGCCTGTTCTCCCTTGGCCCATGGCGAGTGTGGCTTCATTGGTATCGTCTTTCTTTTCTTCTTATTTAGTCGTAAATGATCTCCATGAAAGAGGCACACCTGCTCAGCTCACCTACCCTCATTATATGTAATAGCTATTTTTAACCATTAAAAGTAGAAAGTCCTGTATTTGTCCTAAAATCCATATGTGGTTTTATGATTATGACTAAGAAAGATCACTGACTCATATTTCCTTGAGAGAATTCATAGTTGGGAGTTAACAAGTTGTTGTTCCAAAATGTGGCAATTTTGCTTCTCTATTAGCATTTATGTTGTATTCTTAATGGAATACTAAATACACTGGGGGAAAGGTTGCTTTTTGTTTGACCCACTATTTGTTCCATTAGGGATAAATCCTCAGCATGAAGGTATTAGAGTTCTTCAAAGAACCAGAACCAATAGTGAGTGTGTGTGTGTGTGAGTGTGTGTGTGTGTGTCTGTGTGCGCGTGCGCATGCGCGCAGTGTAACTTGTTCATAATAAGATTTATTAATTATGAATGCTGATATGTCTCAATATCTACAGGGATGATTTGACTAGCTGGAGACCCAATAAGGCCAACCTTTCAGTTTGAGTCTAAAGGCAGAAGCAAAGCCAATGACCTGGGCCAAAGGTCATTAGACAAGAGAAGTCCTTACTTGAGGAAGGATCAGTCATTTTGTTCTATCCAGGTCTTCCACTAATCAGATGGGGCCCACCCATACTAAACTTCTTTACTTGTATGTTTATTTATTCATATGTCAGCATCTTGCATAAATGCCCAGAATTATGTTTGACTGGGCACCTTGTGGCTCTGTGAAGTGGACACATAAAATTAACTATCACAAGTAACAGATCTATACAGAAGTTCAGTAAAAAACAGCTCTTGGACTCTTCTAATAATGAGCTTCTAGGAAATTCCTTTCACTATGTGACTTCAGTTGTAGTCTATGGGAAATACTCAGCTTAATTTTGTGAATTTATTTTTTATACATTAAAAGCTAAAAATCAAAGCAGACAGTGATAAGTCTTGCCAAATCCACTAAAATGCCAAGAGAATTGGATATCTGTTTGTTTTTCTCATTTGTTGGTAGAACATGATATAAATAAGATAATATTTGGGTAAAATCACACCTTCATTCATCTTAATAACAGGCCTTAAACTGCACAGAACCCATGCAGCCTAGCTGTGGATACAACAGTGATATAATTAGCACAAGATATCTGTGTATTCATGTGTTTTTTATTTTATTTACTTAATGATACTTTTATAACCGGGACCTTGTCTTCTTGGAAGAGACTACCTTTCTCACTTCTTCATGGCACAGTGTTCATACAAAGACCAGTTAATCCAAACCCCTGGCCTCCAGCCACCTCTTTCATCTGGCACTGCAGGGCTGCTGTGGTCCACATCCTGCCTGGTACTCCACTGCCAGAGGACAGACAGACCAGGAGAGTGCCTATGCCCCAGAGCCCTCTGAAATTATTCCAAATCTCTGATCCCATATCTTTGCACCCACCTTTCCTGTTCCTTACCTGGAAACTATAATAAAGGCCCTGAGCATGTTTTCTTCCCACTCTCCTTTGTCTCCTGACCAACCCTGGAGCCTCCCTGTGTGGTGGCCCTATGTGCTAAGGAATGCTCCCTCCTCCGGAACCTGCCAGTTAAAGCCTATCTTTTCAATGAAAGTGTTTGCTTTGTTGTCTTTCCCATATCTGAAAAATAAGAAAGCCTACATTTTAAAGCAGTGTTACATAATGTTTAGTTTGAATAGCTGAATCTTTCTGAAATTCATACACTGAAACCTAATACCCAGTGTGATAGAAGTGAAAGGTGGGCACTTTGGGAAGTGAATGAATCATGAGATCTCTGCCCTCATGGATGTCCTAGTGTCTATTGCCCTTTCTTTTGCCACATAAGACTGAGCTCCACCTTCTTCCCTGTAAGGACTTGGCAAAAAGGCGCCATCTTGGAAATAAAGAATGAGCCCTCACCAGACACCAGATCTGCTAACCCTCTGACCTTGGATGCCTCAACTTCCAGGACTGTGCAAAATGCATTTCTATTATGTATGAATTATGGAGTCTTGGGTATTTATACAGCAGCAAGAATAGACTAAGACAATTAGTAAATTATGTTTGTACAAAACATGAGCATGTATGGGTATGTATCGGTAGTGCACATTTGCATGAACTTCTCCAATAATTTGACTCAGAATATTCTTTGACTGATACAATCTCCTTCCCCAGAGTTGCTGGAGTTATAATTCTATAACTCCATAATTCTAAGACAAATATATCTATATAATAATTCTAATATATATATATATAATAATTCTAAAAACAAACATATGTAGGTGGATAGATAAAACATTACATAAAACAATATATAAAGAATATATTTGAAAATTGGCCCCCGAATTCCTGGGCAACATTAGCCATCACAATTTGTAAACCTCACTCAGAGCTTCAGGAGCCAGACTTCTTTCTTGCCTGGTTTAGGACAACTGAGGCACACTTTCTTAATTTGGGTCCTACAGTGAACCAGTTTCCCTTACTCCTGTCTTTTCCATTGGTGTAGGTATATATCTTCACCTGGGCAGGTTACACCCTACATCCCTGAACTGTACACAGTTTTGCTCTTTAGCCAGAACCAGTGTCTTGGTTTCTCTCCATCGCTGTCTTTCTTGCCCCGGCCGGGTTCTCCTCCCCATCTGCCCTTTCCTCTCCCTCCTTTTCCCTCCCTGCTCTGGTTTATCTTGTCCCTCCCTCTTTGCTTTGTGGGATCATCTGGAGAAGGTAAATATGTTCCCCAGAATGGTGGTCATTCTGGACTGGATTCCAGACAAGAGACTCTTTTCTCAATATTCTGTTTCTCCCCCCACCTCACCATCTTTTATTCACAGACCCCTGCCCAAAGTACCCCTTGCACAAACACTGACCATTTTCAGTTAGTTGCATTTATTAAGAAGGCTAGGGGAAGATGCAGATTTTGTTTGTCCTGAAACAAAAATTTTAGGATCCCTCCATAAGATATAATTTTAAAAACTCAAAATTAAGTACAGAAGTGAATATTTATTCATAATAAAGTAAAAAGCACTTTGATTTGCAAATTTTGAAAAGCTGCCAAATTCTACAAACATAAAAATACTGAAAATAACATAATAACTTGATTAAATGCCTAACTCATCTCTATATATGTTTTTATATGTTTTTGGAGGGTATGAGTTTCATTGGTCTCTTTATGTGGCATTATTACATGATATCATTTTTGATAGAGAATTATCTCATCTTTAGCAGGATTTATCTATTATTTTTCACTAATAGGAGTTTAGAAAAGTTTCATCTTTGCAACTGAATATTGGTAGTGTCAATTTTTAAGATTGTTATAAAATTTGGAAAAATGTATCAAACTTGTTTCTCATGTAAATGGCAAGAGATTTGAGGACATTTCAAGCTTTTGTGGTGAGAATAATCTTAAATATTCTGAGTTATCTTCACTAATTAATCAGTTTGCCATTGATAGTCTCACTGTGGAGATATATTATGAATTTTATATTATTTCCTTTGTCATTATTGAAAATTAAATCTTCCATAGTGTGCATATGACTTATTCCTCTCCATTTACTGGCCTTATTAAATAAGCCAAAATCTTCTTTAATACTTCTATTCACTACTTCTGCTCATCTTTATCTCTGCCTTTTAGTGAAGTACTGCTTTTGCTGTGAACTCAAAAAGAAATTTTGTTATGTTTAGCTTCTCAACATTGAACCATTTGTTTTAATCTCATCACTCATTTTGGTTTTTCTGATTTCATATTTGATTTTAGTCAGAATTTTATCTTTGTCCTTTAGTAAATAAATTTAAAGATGATAGAAGAAAGCACCTTCAATAGGAGTCTTTCTTTTACTTTTTTTTTTTTAAAAACTGACATGTCCCAAATGCCCTTCTAAATTGTGGTTTACATGATATATTGCCAACTTCTCTTTAGCTGGACTTCAATAAATACTCTAGAGTAGTTCAGATGTATTGTGCATTTATGCCTTAAAGAGTTGCTGGGGAGAAGGAAGTCACATATGTCCTTCCTGTTTGCAGTGCTTTGCTTTACTTTGTTTTCTGCAATGCTGGATCAAACTAAGGCCTCGTGCATGCTTGGCAAGTGCTCTTCCACTGTGTCCCAGCCCAGCCTTGCCTCACAGTCTTGAAGCCTAGGGACACGGACGGTGCTGGTCAACACACACTAATTAGAGTTAAAGGGAGCAATAAGGCCACCACACACCCATCCAAAAGTTAACTCAAAATAGTCAACACCCAAATAGATGAGAGTTGAGACTATAAAAATCTTAGAAGAAAACAGGTGTAACTCTTAATGATGTTGTATTTGGGAATGGATACTTTGATATAATGTCAATAACATAGGAAACGAGAAAAACAGCTGAATTTAACTTCAGCAAAATGGAAAACTTTGTGCATAAAAGAATATTATCAAGAAAATGAAGAGGTTCCCACACAGTGGGATAAAACATTTGTAATTCATATTTGATATGGTTTAATATGCAAGATATGTAAAGATTCCTAAGACTGAACAGCAAGGAGACATACAATCCAATTACAAATTGACATAGGACTCAACTGAAGTTCTCCAAAGATATACAAGTGGCCAGTAAGTGCACCAAAAGGTGCCTGGAGTCCTTAGTCATTAGGAAAATGGAAATCAAAACTGTAATGAGATGCCACTTCATACCTACTGATGGCCATAATCTAACAACTAAACCCAAACTGGACAGTGACGTCTGTTGCTAAGGATGTGGAGAAATTGGAAACCTTATGCCTTGCTGGTGGTGACGTTGAATGGTCTAGTTGCCGGGGAAGACAGCGTGCTGGCTCCTCAGAAAGCCACACAAGGAATTTCCATGAGATTCAGCGTTCCACTGCTAGATATATGCCCCCAATATATTAATTGCTGTTCTACATCTTCTTACAAATATAAATGCTTTTAGTTTTGATGAAGATTGTGGTCACTTGGTGGTTATGGTGCTGTTTCTCCCAGATCACTTTGCAAGAAGGCTGACGGAGGAGGTGAACTGGAGGGAGAGTGAGCATTCTTGGGTCTACTGTCCATAACAGAACACAGAAAGATGCACACACACAGATGCAGTCTCAGAACTCGATTCCTAACAGATTCTGCTTCCTGGTGTGTTTAAGACCATTTCCTACACAACCACAGTCTTAACTAAGATCTTCATTGACTGTGGTCATGCAATGCCCAAACATCCAGTTAAATGCCAAAATATCTAATTTTTTAAAAAGGAAAAATCTTAACAAATAATGTGTCCTGTTTTTTAAAAATTTCAAAGTAGTTAGAAATTTAAATAAAGATATGAAAGGAAAAGAGAAGTTTCAAACCTTTTTCTAATCTTAAAATATCTTTACCTTTGCTTGATACAGATTTATTTCAGGTTTCTTTTTTATGTCTGCATTCCACAAAAGCAATATTTCCATCTGTGATGTTTTAATACATTTACGACAAAGGTGTTGACTTTTCTAACTTTCCAATTTTTCTGCAACTATGCCTTGAATGACAGAGTAACCAACATTACTTTCAAAATGAAGAATGCTCATAAGAATATGGTAGGCTTCTGCTACTATAATTGTGGCTGTTATTATATAAGATAAGCCTATATCTCTCTCCCCCTTTAAAAATAATATTTTCAAGTGAATTGGAAAAGATAAGTTTTCTATATAATTAAAAACACCTCAGAATGTTGGAGGAAATTGCCATCCCCATTGATATGTAATCATCCTGTCATATTCATAGTCTGAAGGGCACTATTTATAGCTGGCAGAGAACAAAACTTGGCCTAATATTTTCTTCTTCTAATATGAAATTGTCATTTCCAAATATAAAATAGTAGCAAGCTTTGTTTATTTGTGAAACTTGTGGATTCACCTCCTTGTCAGTAGACCTTTGGGCAGCTCAGGAGGCCTGTCTGCTAGTTAGGGCATCCTCTGAGTCATGTGTGTGCTCATGAAGGGAGCTGAACATTAGAAAGTTTTCCAGTGTCCCATCTGTCCATCCATGGAGAGGACATCCACGTTGTCTGTACTGCAGTCCTTTCAACTGGGAATGTTTCAGCTCTTCCGGGAAACCATTGAAGGGGAACCCATCTCCATGGTGTTATCATACGTTGCTTTTTTTTTTTTTGGTACTAGAGATTGAACTCAGGGGCACTCGACCACTGAGCCACATCCCCAGCCCTATTTTGTGTTTTATGTAGAGACAGGGTCTCACTGAGTTGCTTAGCACCTCGCCATTGCTGAGGCTGGCTTTGAACTTGCGATTCTCCTGTCTCAGCCTCCCTAAGTGCGCCACTGCGCCCAGCTTGTTGCTCTTTTAATTAGCTGAGGAACACACATGTGGCAAGTCCATCCCCTTGTCACTCCTGCCACATTCCTTTGCTGATCACTCTGGTCACCGGAGGAACAAAGATTCCTCACTCAAGATGAAGGAATTAAAAATAATCAACAATTTCTGATGAATTATTTCTCCTTTTCTCTTTGGTGGCCATAAATATCTGTTCCATGTGTCTGAATGATGTCTGGGTTACAGTGCCTGGCAGATGGAGCTCTGGGCTCTAGAGACAGGGGTCAGGGACACGCAGCAACTTGCCCACAGTGGAGTGTGGACTCGTGTTCACAGTTTACCAAAGGCATTGAATTATAGTTTGCAATTTCCTTGATAAGCAGTGTGAAATGGGCACAAGCTCAAACTATTTTCATTATGATTTGGAAACAGAATATTTTTAGATCACATTCATAGACCTTCCTCTTCTCTCAGAGCTAGGCTCCTATCTGACCACAAGGCTGTTGAGATGGTTTTTAGAGGATGAAGCTGAGTACAGAGCAGAGAAAACCATGGGCTTGTTCATTTAGCCATTAAACAAGTGTTTATGATCAAATTACTGGAGGCAGATATTTTAGGCCTGGAATAGAGTGGAGGACAAAATGAAGTTTCACTCTGCCTGATTTGTTTGGAAATCACTCCACCTTTCTGAGCCTTGATCCTGTCATGACCATGAGATTATATGAGATTATGCATACCATCCAAGATGCATTTATTGGTTCCAGTTTTACAGTACATAACAAAAGGAGAAATAGTATTATTTATAGTGCACAGAAATAATGTAGGAAAAAAGAAAATCTTTTTCAAAAGATTTAAATTACTTACATTAAAACTTGGTATGAGTAATTTGTGTTTATTTTTCTGATTAGAAGAGCTAGAACAAATTCAGTAAAACAATTTAGGATTATGTGGTGTCACTTTATATGGAAGCCTCTCTGTGTTTAAACAGTCAAAACATCAAACTGCAACTCATAAATATAACTATTTATTAATTTAAAATGAAATTTAAAAAAACACATTTTGACCCTTGTGTGAATAAGCTTATGACCCTATGAGAGCTTATGGATGACATTTTCTGAGAATTTATATTTAGAATTTTGAAAGTGTGGTAATGTATTTTTTTTCTTAGATGGAACTAGGGTTTTTAAATCTAACATTGAGTACAGCAATATTACCTTAAGTACTTTGGAGGCCACATGAACATTCACAAAAATCCTGGGCTGGTATTGATCTTCAGTTATAATTCTGTAAAATACCAAGTGATTTCAAGAACTTGCAAAAGTCTTGATTGTGCTGACGTCTACATTTGGGTTGAAACATATTGATATTCAGTCAAAGTGATTTTTGGGGTACTGATGGAGCGTGAGTAATGACAGGAAACTGACCCAGTAGATTAGATTGCAGACTCAGAGAAATGGTACAAATTCACAGATTGTACAGATGTCTTCGGGGGCACATGCAACATTATTAAGATTGTTGATCTCCTGCTCTTGCCATGGATACAGTCTTAGGGCCACAGCCACTTATTTAGTCTTTCTGAACCCACTTCTCTGAAGTAGGGAGCCTAGAGAAAAGGCAGATCTAGCAAATTATTTCCTTAAGATGGAAAAGAAAGCATATCTCTGTTCTATGGTCACAAAAGAGAGTGAGTCTAAGCTGGAAGATAAATGGCTCAGCAGAAATATGGTAGCAGGTGGGAGAGTAGAATTCCTGGGGTGAAGATGGTGGGATGGGGCCTGGAGAGGACCAAAGACAGGTGATTGACTTCTGAGCTGAGGGTCACCTCATGTAGTGGTTTAAAATGTTCCCAGAGGTCATTTTATAGCCAAGCTGGACTCATTCAAAGATCAATTCTGCAAGATCACAAATCAAAGCTCTTTTCTCTTTTAGGGAGCTCCTCGCACTGGGAACCAGGGTGACCTAAGGCCCAGCTGTGAAGTGGACCGCTTACCTGCAGCTTTTGCGTTCTCAGAACCCTCAGGTGTGGCTACTCGGCTTCTGGCGCTGCCCACCTCCTCCTGGGCTGCTAGGGGCCATGCCAGAAGGCCCGTTCCATTCTGTTTCCTATTCTGGTCTCATATCAGAGGCAGAATATTTAAATATGTGAGGGCTGAACTACTGTCATGAATCCGCCACCAATTGCCATTGACCACAGAAAAGTCACTAGAGTGGAGGTGAGTGTCCTCGACTGTGGGAGAAGGTTTTGCTGAATAATCTCTTGGTTCTTTTCAACATTGAAGGAAACGACCCTTAACGCAGCATCTCTTGAAAAGCTCAGAGTCACTGAGTTGATAATCTATAATGAGGGGATTTATGTGTGATTCCTTTCTCCTATTCTTTTTTTGCAATTAAGAGGAGGATTTTGAGAAGTGGGTGTCTTAGTACATTTATGCTACTATAACAAAATACAACAGACTGGGTAATTTCTAAAGAACAGAAATGTGGCCTTCACAGAGAGAGGATGACAATCCACCTCCAGGTGCCAGCTGGAGTGATAGCTTCGCCCTCTGTGGAAACTGGGGGAGTCCCCTCTGGGTGGTGCCCTTGGAATGAGTGCACTTCTCAACTCTTTAATGTGTTTTAATCTGTTCTTTGGGCCACCCAGGTGACCCAGGCTTGCTCCCATGTTTAGGGGTCTTCACTAATGTGCACAGTTGCTAGTTGAACTTGCGATGGGCAGCTGTGACTCTCAGAACTCCTGTTCTGCCAGCATGCTCACATCCTCCACGTATATGTATATAAGAATTACATAACACAACTTTAAAAATTCTAGGAACTTCTGTGTTCCATCTGAATTGGTACCTATTCTTCATGAAATGTGTCTTAATACCTTATCAGGCCTTCATTTTGATGATAAAATCTTGCTAAAGCAGTGGCACTCTGTGTATATAATCTTGAATGCTTCATTGTCTTTTTAAAATAAAAAATATTCCATTTGCAGGAAACTCCTTTGTCTCCAGCATCTGCCCTCAGATACTCACTGGGTCCTTTGATCATTGCAGGCTTTGTTCCTGAAGCTGTCCACGTAGGTGTTTAATATTCATAAGTCATAACACTTCCAGTTGTGGGTGGGGAAGGGGACTTCCCATTGCCTAGGAGTGGAGGGTCCTCTCCTCCCCTTTTGGCACCCCTACCCTGCTATTACCCACATGGGCAGTATCATGCCTCACCTGCAGGCTCTCCAACAGTTTCTTGGCTAATCAAGCCATTTGGAAATTCCTGAAGTGTCTCCCCAAAATGACAAGCTACTATCCCTTACAATCCAGAACAGGTCTGTGAATGCACACACTTCTCGTTCATGCACACTTTAAACTTTATCTCCAGAACAGAGCATCACTTCTATGCTGTGTGATTTCTATAAGAAACACTGGCTCGAATGCACAGTCACACCAAGTCCTCGCACTCTTGCTGCTATGGGCATCTCAATTGTGTCAGCAATGCTGTTGACTGTTGGTGTTCTCTGAGGTCTCAAGACCAGATAACTTATAATACCTATGCATTTTTCTGGAACAGGAAAAAAAGATTAGGAGATGAAGCATGGGTGAGCGCTCTTGATTTGATCTCAGCTGCATGTTGAAGGTACTTGCAGCCGTGATGCGTGTGTTACTTGAAGTCGTGTTTCTGAGTCTGGGTCTGGATGCATGATAACGTCTTAGATGGAAAGTGTAGGAGAAAAAGAATCATCTACTTTTAGCCATTAGTCCACTACTAATTTGATTTTAAGTGGAAGAGATGAGAGAAAAAGCTAAAGAAAAAAAAATGAATGGAAGGGTGGAATTAAGGTCATCAGCATCAATACATAACGATACTTGACATAAGAAGTCAATGGTGTGTGTAATTACTGCCTTGTTTATGTTGATGCACTTGTTTGGATCTCAGTCTGTCTTTAGATGAGTGCAGATACTTTTATCCTGAAGTTCTTAGAGGAATGTTCTGGTCCTTCTGTGGAGCAGGCCTTCTACAGCAACCTCCACGGTGACAGATATCTTAGGGGATGGTGATGAGTAACACCACATGTAGCCACTTGCTAATTATATCCTTTTAAAATTTTATCATATTCTGGATGAAACATATAGATTTAGGACATCTGAACAAACACCGAAGGCTCTCCTCTCCCCAGTCCTAAATTACTATAATTATTCAGTCTCCCTACACATGTGGCAGTGAACCATTTAATCTGCTCACCGAACTATCGACTTTATGTAAGTTCCTTAAACTAATAGCATGCAGGATATAGCAACATCATGGTAAAGTAAGACTTTACTGAAATAGATGTAATTATCATTGTCCTCTGCCTTCACAACTAAAAATACATTATTTTGAGATTTTTCTCTGGGTCCATTTCTTAGGATATTTTAGTTAAAATGGTGAAGTCCTCTTCCAAGCTGGCGAATGGAACCTAAAGAGTCTTTACTTGTTGTCTGAGAGGCATCCCAGGAGAATAGCAGAGGAGGCAGATTATTAGCACAGAATAAGCATGGACCTGCCATTATGATCCTATAATATAATTAATAAAAAATACATGGGAATGCATAGTATCTAGTTCTTCCAGGAAATGTAAGAATATTGTTTGCTTTCCCATTTTGTAATTTTTCCTTTTTACTGTATCTTTTTAGGTAGGAAACCATACATTTCCTTTGTAGTTATAATCATGCTCATATTCCAAGAATTTTAAATCCAGAAGTAAAATAATACACTCTTTGAATTGAAAATACAAACAGTACCCTTCAATTTTCACAGAAAACACAACTAGCATGTAACTCTATCTTCAACTCTTCTAACATTTGGATAATAGGCACAGAAAACAGATCATTTTCCTTGAGAGCAATTGACACTTTCTACTCCAAAGCATCTTAGTTATATATGAAATTTTCTCAATCAGTAATTTGCACTTAAAATTTTCATAGTCAACAATTGTTTTACTTGTGAACTATAATAAGTTTACCTCTGTGTGGCATCTGAGTTTTCACATGGTATAATTTCAGGTCTCTTCCACCTTTGCAACTCTACTCTGTGGATTGCATATTGACTGACATTAAAATCTTCATGAGTAAGGTTCCTGAGAAATGTTGGGAGTATTTCTGGAGATGACAGGACTTGGTGACATGGGAGGGATGTAAAATGTTGTCTTTGTTATTTAATCTGATGAAACTATTGTATGAATCAGCTTAGCGAAATGACATGGAGGGACATTGGAAAATGGAAAGTTTGGTACAATTTCTTCTTTCCAGCTCTTCTTTCCCCTTCACTTATCTAAATATTGCAAAGCAATAATCTTGGAGGCTACACGAGGCCATTTATCTTATTTTGTCCAAAACCTTTTCTGACTACTTTGCTGTACTCTCCTCCCAGGATGGAACAATAGACCCCGTAGAGAATGCTCTCAACCATGATGGGTGGGCACTGGCGGCTTGATGTCAGAGTGTGGGTGTGTATGTTATTGACTACAGAGAAGGCTGGGAGGGAGTTGTGACTCCCCCTTCCCTGGATGAAATGATAAGAAACTACAGACCCCTAGGCTGGACAGCCAAGGAGGAGCTGAGCAGAGAGCCAGCTGTGGGCAAGGTCACTTCCAATCTTTGACATCTTTCAACTACTTTGTGGGTGACCAAAGAAGGGTATCATACGACAATCGTGCGCCACTCCCTTGCAGGGTAGAATCTCTCTCACTGAAATGAACATCAGTTGGTTCTTAACTGAATGGGATTAAGGTATAAGGACTTCATCCTCACTTTCACGTGTCAAACTTTTACTTGTGTGTGTTCTTATTTGGTTGTGCATGAGTTTTACCACAGGATATTGAAGAATGTAGTCTTATATTACATTGCCTTAATTATTCTATACCAATTAGATATGTGTAGCTGTTCCCTTTTCTATAGTAGGAGAAATTCTCTTGACCTTGCTGTCAAAGGGGCTCTTTTCAAATCTGAGCTGCCAAATAGTTGGTGGTATAGATGATGCCTCTTACAAGGAGGAAAGAGTTGACGATGCCTCGAATAATCCTAAAAGTCACCTCCCATCACCACCAGTATACTGTGTGTCATTTCCATTTTACCTAATTGAATTAGCTTCTTAGAAAATTTCATGTCTGCTTCAGCATAAAATTTATAATTATGGGTAATAATTTTATAGCCCTTGCTTTGGACTGCCTGCCAGGCCCTTATCAAACACTTCCTAGAAATTGAGTCATTCAACTCTCTCAATCAGGAGGTACTGTAACTGTTATACCTCTTCTATGGAGGAAACTGAGCCATAGCCCATTCAACTGACTCGTCCAAGGTCATGCAACAAGTAAGTCCTGCGCTGTTCCAGGCAGAAGAGACATATATTTAATGCTCTGAAAGTATGGAGAGTTTAGAGACTGGAGCACACTGAGAAGGCAAGTCTAAATGGAGGAAAATGGACTGGGTAGCTCTAAATAGGGAGGGAGAGGAAGCAAGAACCAGCTCTCTCAGAGCCTTGCAGACCATGGCAAGAAGTTTGAGTTTATTATAAGTGTGACAGACTCTCTAAGAGTTTTAAGCATAGTATGCATAAGTCCCAAATTTGTGTTTTAATCCTTCTGATTTGCTCCTTGGAGAGAAACTGGGATGAAAGAAAGTTAGCACACTATTGTGGTCCAGAGCACTGTTCCCCAATTTTTAGTATTTAAGTGAGACACTTAGAGGACCTTCCTAATGCCCAGTGTCTGAGTTGGTAGGTGTGGAGCAGGATCAAAGTATCTGCTTACTGGACACCAGGTGATGCTGATACTGTTGCTCCATGGACCACCTTTTTCATAATAAGAGGTGGTGTTAGCAGTAAGGAGATTTCTACATGGGAAATGCTACAAAATAAATCCTCCACCTATTTTAATGTTTTGTTATTAAATAAGTTGCTATATTAAAAAGCCGCAGTATGTGTAGTCACTAAGTGGGCCAAAATGGGGATTAAATGAAAAAAAAAAATCTATGTACACACAGCTTTTAAGCTTTCAGCTAAGGACTAGTCTCTTGGTAACTCCATAGAATTTTTTGCTGTTTTCATTACTCTAACATTCTGAGTATATGATTATGATTAAGATGATCTATCTAAATTTTCCCTAAATATTGGCTATAAATATAAAACCATACAAGAGGAAAATACTACAGTTTAGAAATATCATTTAAATTATCATTGTTTAATACTTATTTTGGCAAATCAGTGGTATTTTTACTTCCACATTAGTCTGAGGCTAATAGTTAAAAACACTGATTTACTCACTATCAAAAAACAAAATCCAAAGTTATCTGCAACAGTTATTCAGAAACTTTAATAGTACATATACCTTGTCTGTCTTTTCAATGTGCTTTTACTTTTACTACGGAATCTGAAAACAGTGAAGAAAACCACGATTGCATCTGTACCTGACTTAGGGCAGAGGCAAATGTTCCTGGTGCTATGAGGGTTCCTGGGAAGTACTTGTCCCCAAATAGATGTCCCACAGCATCTGTTTGAAAATCATCATTTCGTTTCCCCCTGCCTTCTGAAATTCCACCATGGATGGATTCTCCTCTAAAACTGTAAATGAGATCAGTCAACTTGCAGTTAAGAGCAGGCAGGCAAGCTTTCTGGAGGATCCAAGAAGAACAGCCAGGCAAGGGCTGCTTGGTGCGGCTGCCAGGGCTGAGTGCTGGAGAAGGGGTGGTTCCAGCACATCAGAATGCCTGAGGAGAGGGCTAAGAGGTGCCCCAAATTACCCCATCTTACAATTCAGCTGTGTGTAAGACAATCCAGTTCTTGTGCAGTGCAAGCATTATTAATTTTCAGATGTGGTGGTCCTTGTCTTTTCAGTGTGAGGGAGTTTGCAACAGGGCTAAGAGATGCTACAGGTGCAGGGTGGATGCTGGGTGGCTGGTGATGTGGGAGATGTGGAGGCCATCACACACCTTAGCTGGGCAATTCTGTATACAATCTGTTTAAAATATGGTGGTGTTGACTAAGACATACCTGTGCAATTGTGTCTGGGAAGTCTAACTCAGGATCAATAGTCATTACTGCATTTCAGCACAATATGCATTTTGTTTTATTTTATATTTTTACATTAGCACCATTCTTGGAATGCCTTTCCTTGTTTTTGTGTTGCTTTTAAATTGGACCTGAAGTCCCCTTGACAGTGTGGCTATATGTATAAGAGCTGTGATCCATCTGCCTATGTCTTTCCCAGCCACATGCAGGCCAGGGTGTGCGAAGATATTTCTCTGGTCTGGTAAAGGTGTATTTCTGACTTCATTTCTGGCCATTGCTGCAGCAGAGCTGTGACAGAATTGCTGGGAAAGAAACTGAATGGTGGAGCTGGAGGATGTTGTGAATACTCCTTCATTGTATAGCTGAGCAAAGTGGGTCCTGGGGAGGTCAAGCAATGATCCTAATACCACCTGTACCATCAGAGGCAGAATCATCATGAGGAGGCTGGTCTCTGACGCTTAGTCCAGTACCAAACGGCTGCCATGTGGGCATCCAGCTTTGGGTTCCCAGCCTCCTATGTGAGCATGTGCGTTATGTAAAGTCCACAAGGGCATAGGTCTTTGTTTCATGGACTAATGTATCCCACATGCGTGGAACTGTGTTTGGTGCATCATATATGCACAATAAATATTTGTTGAGTTACTCTTCAGAATTATTCTACAAGTTCATGTTGAAATCAATCACCAGCAAAAGAAATACTATTAACCGGGTTGGTTGAGACAAGTGACTTTCCAATTATGGTTCCATCAGCATTACTTGTTTAGAAGTGTACATTCTTTTATCTATTTTGAGCTGCTTTTTGTATAAGGTAAGGGGCCAATTTCACTCTTTTGCATATGGGAATCTAATTTTCCCAGCTCTGTTTATTAAAGAGACCATCTTTTGCCCATTGTGTCTTTTGGGGGCTCTTTGTGTAACATGGGTCCACCACAGACACCTCTTTGTTCTTTTTGGGGGTTTTCTTTCTCTTTTTTTTGGTACTGGGGATTGAACTCAGGGCTCAGGGGCACTTGACCACTGAGCCACATCCCCAGCCCTATTTTGTGTTTTATGTAGAGACAGGGTCTCACTGAGTAGCTTAGTGCCTCGCCATTGCTGAGGCTGGCTTTGAACTCGTGATTCTCCTGTCTCAGCCTCCCAAAGTGCTGGGATTATAGGCATGCGCCATCGCACCAGGTTTACCTCTCTGTTCTGTTCCACTGGATTATATGTCTGTTTTTATGCCAGTACCACATTATTTTGATAACTATGGCTTTGTAATACAATTTTAAGTCAGGAAATGTGATGTTTCTAACTCCCTCTACTCTCAAAATTGCTTTGGCTCTATGGGATCTTTTATGATTCCATAGAACTTTTATGATTGTTTTTCTATTTCTGTGAAGAATGACTTTGGGATTCTGAATAAAATTCACTTTGAGTCTGTAGATGCCTTTAGATGTGCTTACAGTAAAATGACTGCTCCTTTGCCCATGTGATATTTATTGGAACAGCAGGAGTATTCCATAGAGGGACCCCTAAGACAGATGGTTAGAAATAGAACCCTCCACCATGCATTGAAGACATTTCGCCTCCCTTCACAGCCAGCATGTCATCCTCTGAACCTGTGAGCTCTGACAGCTCTCAAATGTTAGCCGTGCCAACCTCACTTGTCAACACTTTTGAACTACCTGCGACTCTAACCCTTTTAAAAGTCCTTTCAATAAGAAACTCACTGTTTTTTCTGTATTAAAAATCTGTCATTTATAATGGCTAAAGTAGGTCATGCATTATGGGAATAGAATTCCCATTCCTTGCCAAAAGGTTCCAGATGATTCCAACTCTAGCTATGAGGACAGGCTGCTGGCCACTGTGGGCAGTAGGGTTAGGGTCCCGAGTAGAGTCGGCAGGACTCCCTGGGGAACACCTACTTCCACTTAGATCTCTTATCTAAGCCCAGGTGGGAGGCTCTCTTTACTCTTTTCCACTTAAAAAAGATTCCAACTCTTCTCAAGGGACCCTAGTGAATTGTACCAGGATTGAAAGAGCCTCTAAGAAAGATTCTGTGCCCGTTCTCTGTGGCCAAAGAACTGTGTTTAGATGAACTGTGGACACCCACCCCCCATACATGCTCACACACCTTCCCAGGGAATGGTACTTGCAAATGCGTGAGCACGTGTAGGTCCTTATAGATGTGTGTACACAGTTTGTTCAAGACTCTCCCAGGGACACAAGAGGGATCGATGACATTACCAAAGGACCTAAAGTAAGTTCACACCACTTAATAATTCCTTCAAGAGAATCAGGCAACAGTAATCATGAAGCAATTTATTAACACAGCAAAATTGAGAATCCATTTTAAATTCCAATCGTAAGGATATTTTGTCTAGAGGACATTGATTTTGTTTCACCATGCTGCTTTGGCAAGTGGAAGGGAAACAGAATTATGATTCAAATTACTAACATAATGAAAAATCATTTGTATTCCTTTTTATTACTTGAGCTGACACCTGGTGAATAGATAACCATGTATTATTTAGAAGAGCTCTACAGGGAGAGGGAAGGCAAAATCCTCATCAACCATCTGTCAAGTGTTGAAAATTATAAAATCTTAGGAGGTTAACATTTAATATTATATATGATGCAGGACTTACTTTAGCTAGTATAAATAACAGATTTGAAATACAGAAAAGAACAGAGAGTTTCTTATTGAAAGGACTTTTGAAAGGGTGAGAGTTGCAGGTAGTTCAAAAGTGTTGACAAGTGAGGTTGGCACAGCTAACATTTGAGAGCTGTCAGAGCTCACAGATTCAGAGCCTGGCATCCAGGGTTTGAAGGGAGGTGAAATGCCTTCAATGAATGTGTTGTCTCTTTTCTTTCTATCGCCTGGCTGGGCTTTGCACAGGGTAGAAATAAGCATTCTGTGTGCGTCTGTCATTGTCTGATGCCCTCACATTGAATGTGCTCTGGGTAATACATTGGAAACTTTCTGACATGAGTGTACTGGATGCAGATATAAGGCCTTAGAGATCTAACCTGAATTTCTGAGTCCAAGTTCTCCCCTCCAGGGAAGGTACTTGGAGAGATTTATCCATCAATGCTCTGACAGGAGGCACAGAGCACCTAGAGATCAAGTTCTGAAGACAGTTAATGAGGGCTGATTTACAGAGATGTGCCCAGGCACTGAGAGTGCACACACAGGTGCCGAGGCACCCAGAAAGTGGCGAGTGTGGAAACTGGGAATGCATTTCCAGTCCTAGGCTCTCCGGAAGTAAAAGCTGGAGCCATGGCTGCCCTAGGATACGGCCAGCTCCAGAACCATGATGCCAGGACAGGAAGGAGGCTGGGAAACCAATAGCTACCACATAGACTCCTACCCTCTTCTAGTCTCTGGTGGTGCACCTCATGGGATGGATGTAATCAGAAGCAAGAGGCAAGGTAACTGGGG
This sequence comes from Geosciurus inauris, assembly GCA_004024805.1. Taxonomy (NCBI): domain Eukaryota; kingdom Metazoa; phylum Chordata; class Mammalia; order Rodentia; family Sciuridae; genus Geosciurus; species Geosciurus inauris. The sequence goes on along the minus strand of PVHX01008129.1, from coordinate 46,769 downwards.
TGGTGAAACCCCAAACGGTGTCCCATAGAACATGGACAAGAACTCCAGAGAAGCCAAATGGGTGACATACAGCAGGAGGAAAACTAGCATGGCAGTCACACTGGACAGAAGTTGGCGTGGTTCCAGGGTTCAGCTCCCGTTCAGACACTGTTCTGAGAAATGCATTTACCTGATCAAGGCACAAGAAATGCCAGCAAAGGTGTTCTGGCTTTGTATGAAGAGATTATTTCACTTTGAAGATGATACAGTCAACAAAAGGATCTTTTGAGAAGAAATGGATCCATGTGGTTCCAAGTACGACACACCCTCATTCTGGTAGTTTATTTGCTTTTCCAACCACCTATTTCCTTTTAAGATAAACAGGTTTAATCTACGGAGTTGCAGAAAGTGGCCAGGCCTTCTGGAACTTAGAAGGGCTTTTGAGGAAACTCAACTAGCTATTGGAGCTAGTTTGGCAGGGGACAGGCTAACATGGAAGCCCTTGAGTAAACATAGATGTAGGTCATCCTTAGTGGTTTGAGTACCAGGCAGATTGACAGAGTAACTCAGGCCCTACCAGTTCATAGGCATGAAGTTGCTTAAATAGCCTTCCTGGCCTTATAAGGATTGGCTACTGTCAGGGCAAGAGTAAACCTGGAGTGAAAGTGCTCAAGATGCACAACCATCAATGGCCGGAGTAACTTGGAAGTATCTAGAATAACTCCTTTCATGCAGTTGATTGCTGGTAAGATGCAAAGAGGGGGCTTCGCAGTATGTTAGTCCTTATGATATCCTCAGCTCAGAACATTCAAACTTCTTACCTGTATTTGAGTATGCTTTCCTCTGCTGAGCTCTGAAGATGAAATAAAAGATAGCAATTTCATTATTCTGCCTCAGGGGCAATGGCATACGGTTTCGAAGCTAGACTACCTTTTTAGTGTTTTCATAATTTCTTTTTTAAAAAGTCAAGACAAATGTTTCAATTTTGAAATTGTACTCTATATTAGAATACTTATTAAGTCAGAAGGTGCAGCACAAAATGATATTATCATTTAATTGAAATATTCTGATTCCTTATTTAACAAAGTATGACAAATCAAACTAAAATTAATTATACCAACAATGAGACACCATGGAACGTGAGTTGTCTTCCTGTGCTCCAAATTAGATCAGGCAGAAGCAAACAATTCTTTCATTTTATAAAGAAAAAGACACAAATCGACCTAGTTGAAAAAAGAATTGCAGGATGTTTAACAATGTACATTTTTTAGTTTGTTAAAATTGATTAACAGATTTGTAATAAAAGTGAGAGAGGATTTTATGACTTACAATAACATTATTTTCAAGATACACATCCAACATTCAGGTTACTTTGTGAAATGTTTATATATTTAGAATCAGTGTGTATGTTACCATGTTTTATATTTTTAATTCACAAAGTGACAAACTTGTGTGTGGCTATGTGTTGTAGTTTCAGTGAAGGGGAGGTTAAAGTACATTTAGCAATTGCCTGGGTTGGACCAGCATGCAGGAGCAAATCCTCTCTAGCTGACCTGGATCTGGACTGACAGGCTGTGGGTGGGAGGGTCTCCGATTCTGATGGGTCAGACAGTGGTGGTGGACTTCTTACTCTGCAGCAGCTGCCTCCTGTTTCCTGGTGTCTTAGTCATTTTAAGTAACTATCTCAAAATACCGTAGGCTGGGTGGTGGATAAGCAATGTAAATGTAGGAGTTTGCAAGGCTGGGATGTCCACGACCAAGGTGTCTGGTGGGGGCCCGCTTCCTAGTTCATCAAGGACTGTCTTCTTGCTGCGACCATCCATAGTAGAAGGGGCGTGGGAGCTCTCAGGCCTCTTTCAGAGAGGCCTTAGTCCCATTCATGAGTTTTACCTTCATAATTTTATCACCTCACCAAAGCCCACTTCCTAATGCCATAGCCTAGGGAGTTACAAGTTCAGCTTAAGAACTTGGGGGACACAACCGTTCAGACTGTAGCCCCTGGTAATGCCCTGGGTGGCTTCTGTGGAAAGAGCCTGCAGCTGGCTCCATTTGCTTCTGCCACTTAAGAAAACACATTTTTCTCTCTGCTGAGAACAGCAGGACTTACAGTCTGCTCACTAATGGCCAGTCAGATAGCTTTGAAACCTCTAAACTTGAGAAATGGACTCCACAATAGTCTCTGCAAAATGCTTTTTAGTCAAGAAAATAGTTCGCTAGAACTGCTAAATTCAGGGATTAGCGACTCTGGTGAAGATGAATGTATGGTGAGGAGGAGGCTTTGGCATGTGGAGGACTCTGCTCCTTTCCTCAACTTGGGTGCAGACCTTTAGCCCTGAGTCCCTGAATCTGATGGTTCTGAGTGACATCTACACAGGCCCAGGACCAGGGCTGCACATACTGAATGAGTGAGCGCCTGTATGGACCCCTAGTAGGATCGGTCCTATAGCAAAGCCATGGAACTTGTTTTGGGGAAAGGGAGGATTGTTTTCTTTTGCTGCCCACACACTGGTGATCCTCTCAGAACACACCAGGTACTCGCCTCTGAGGATCCACTCTCCCCTCAGCAATTTAGTCTGAGACAAAGTTGTTAAGGGAAGCCCATTTGCTGTTCCCCAAACCCAGCAGCTGAACCTCTGCTAATGGCCTTCCTGGTGAAAGCCATTCCAGGGTCTGAAGGACACACACCAGCCTCAGCAGAGGCAAGGCAAGTCTTCTAGCGTTGCTCCCCTGCCAGGTTCAATCCATTAACTGAAAGAGCTAATCGTTTTATTTCATTAGCTGTGCTCCCACGTGCCCAAAAGTCAAGCTTACCCTGAAACCACCATATATTAAATACTATTCTGTGGATCGTAGGGGCCATTTAATTTGAAGGAGAAACCCCCAAATGTGTTGGAAGCTCCATTTAGAATTTTCATCTCCGCAAATGGAAATGCAAGTCAACAGAGCAGAGCCTGAGTGCAGGGCTGGCATTTCCTCTCCTGCAGATCCTTTGATCTCTCAATGTCTAAGCATTTTGCAAATGGCCAATTTGAGGCTGGGCTTGAGATTTCTCTTTGAGAGAGAAGCAAACTGTCTTTGTCACTCACTAAAATGACTGGGCAGAAAGTGACATTTACCTCTGCCCTCCTTCAAGTACTGATTTTACTCATTTTCATTTTCTGTGCGCCCTACTCTTTCACCTTTGGTCTTTGCCTATCGGGGCGAAAGAGATCTGACACTTGTTTGACAGCACTATGTTTTTATCGTGAAAGTAGTAACAAGGAATTCCATACTGGAGCATTTTGTAGAAGCAAAAGACTTTACCTGCTTCTCTCAACAACCCACGGGCCCATGTTGGGTGCACAAAGTCACGTATGGGTTTGAAGTAGAAGGGGCCTGACACGGAGCTCAGAACATGATTTTTCTTTCACTCCTGCTACTTCTAGAATTGGGCTTTGAGAAAACTGGGACTCTGTGGACCTTGGTTTCTCAGGTGACGTGACATCAGTCATAACTGAGTCCCATCCTGCTATAATATCTGATTTACTCAGTGGTAGAATAGGGCTCAGAGCATGGCTATTGTTATTCCTTGCTGATTTTTTGCCACTACCTGTGGTAAGTGGAGTAATGGTCCCTCAAAGATGTCCACATCCTCACCCTTGGAACCTGTGAATAGTTTTCCTTATATGGTGTATTTTTTCTTTTTTTGGTTTTTGGTACCAGGGATTGAACTCAGGGGCACTTGACCCCTGAGCCACATCCCCATCCCTATTTTGTGTTTTATGTAGAAACAGGGTCTCACTGAGTTGCTTAGTGCCTCGCCATTGCTGAGGCTGGCTCTGAAGTTGTGATTCTCCTGTCTCAGCCTCCCGAGCAGCTGGAATTACAGGTGTGCAGCACCATGCCTGGCTAATATGGTGTATTAATTAGGGTTCTCCAAAGAAATAATCCCCCCAACACACTCACACACTCACTCTCTTACACACACACACACACACACACACACACATCACTTTACTCTAGGAATTACCTCACACAGTTATGGAGGCCGAGCTGTCTTGCCATCTGCTCTCTGCAAACTGGAGAACCAGGAGAGCCATCAGAACAACTCAGACTGAGAACCTAGGCCTGAGGCTAAATGGGGGAGCATCCAGTGACTTGAATGTGTCCCCTAAATTTTGTGTGCTGGAAACTTGATCTTCACATTCATTCATTAACATTTCTAGTAGTGGAGCTTTTAAGAGGTGATCAAGTGAATAGGTTGATCCTTTCATGGATGGATTAGTTGTCCTGGGAGTGAGTCTGTTTGAAACATTAGTTTGTCTCTGTCTCACCATGAGATGTCCTGTACCACCAGCAAGAAAGGCCTTCCACAGATGTGGCCCCTTGACCTTGGACTTCCCAGCCTCTAGAACTGTAAGAAGTACATTTCTTCTCTTGACAAATTAACCAGTCTCATGTATTCTTTCTATAGCAATCAGAAGAAGGACTAATTCCATGCTCTTGGTTTAAGTCAAGAGTCTGAAGGACTGAGGACACAGGGCTCTGATGTCTGAAGCAGGAGCAGATAAATATCCCTGCTTAAGAAAGAACAGAATCGCCCATCCTCAGCCTGTTCTTCTATTTACCCCTTAGTAGATAGTTTGGCACCTGCCAGAGCTGGTGAGGGCTGATCTTCTTTATTTAGTCTACTGGCCTAAATATTAATCTCTTCCTGGAACACTCCACGGACATACCCAGAAATAAAGTCCTAGAGCCACTAATTCCTCAAGGTCGTGATTTTTCCTTGTGAATTGTTTACACAGATGGTGTGGAAAACCTTAGTGACCTTGTTAACTTTTGGCTAACTCTGCTCATCAGAAGTCCTTAAACTTTTCACACTACCGAATATGCTTAACAGAGACATGTGGATGATCTCATGGCGCTTTTCTTTTTTAGTCAATTCCCAAGAAACAAAATCATTCTAAAGCAAATCATTTTACATTAAAATTGACATAACAAAGTTAATTGCTTTAAAGCAACGGAAGAATGACTGAGTAGGAGGTTTCAGTGTATTTTCACTGAAGAGTAAGCCCACATAGATTAAATATAGCTTCTTTATTTAAAAAAGGGATAAGCAGTTTTTGTTCTCAAAATTCTAGAGAAACTTGGTTGGAGAAGGACTAGGAAGATGAGAATCGCACCAGGATCTTTGATGCTTTTAGATTATTTTTTTCAAGGTCAGAGTTTCATTTATTTTGTGGAAATGACAGTGGAAGCCCAGTTTTCTCAAGTTCTTTTACTTCCCCCAGCTCCTTGCCGGCCTCAGAGTAGTGATGTGAGAACATAATCCCTGAGAACCTCCTTGGTGGATTCTGCAGACAGGAAGTGAGCATTGGAGTCTTTGGGGGATGAGTTGGTTCTGGAGCCAGGCTGTGGGGTGAAATCTCCCTCTACCATCTGCCAATTGGGTATCATTGAGCAAATCTCTTTACTTATTCTTCACTTCCTCATATTTAAAATGAGGATGTTAAAATCCATACTAGTTCACAGGTTCACAGTGAGGATTACGTATGATGGTGTGCCATTGGGCACATGGCCAGCAGAGGGCGGTGTGATCGCCATGCCCTGGAGTGTTCCTCCAGGAAAGAACATGACTGAATTCTCCACGATGGATCCAGTGGTGCTTTAGGACACAGAGAAGTTTTATGTATCATCTTTGTAAACCAAGAAGCCATTGGGCTATCTCAGGTATCTGGGAATGTGTAAAATGGAAAGGTGATAAAAATAGAGTGTTTAGCCTAATACAGGGAGGCCACCCCACACACAAGATGCCCAGTGTCAAGAGAGAAAGCATTTAGTAGATATTTTAACTTTGTGCACCAATTTCACTCTCCTTTGATTCCCTTGTGGACCATCATGCTTTTGATAGCAACAAAGTCCACCGTCACTTGCTCAGCCTTTTTTGAACCATCCTTAGGTCCATCTGAAACTAGCCAGTCCTTTATTCTGAAAACAAAATCATAATCTATGTTTTAAAAATCAAAGTTACAGAAAAATCACATACAAAAGCACATTAAAAAGATAGTGCACCATGATCAAGTGGGGTTCATTCCAGGGATGCAAGGTTGTTCAACATACAGAAATCAATAAATGTAATTCACCACATCAATAGACTTACAGACAAGAATTACGTGATTATCTCAATAGATGCAGAAAAGGCATTTGACAAATTCAACATCCATTCATGTTCAAAAACCTGAAAAACTAGGGATAATAGGGACATATCTCTATATTATAAAAGCTGTGTACGTTCAACCCAAGGCCAACCTCATTCTAAATGGAGAAAAACTGAAGGCATTCACTCTAAAAACTGGAATAGGACAGGGATGCCCACTTTAACCACTTCTCAACTTAGTCCTTGAAACTCTAACCAGAGCAATTAGGCAAAAGAAAGAAATTAAAAGGATACAAATAGGAAAAGAAGAGCTCAAACTATCCCTATTTGCTGACAATATGATCCTATGTTAAGAAGACCCCAAAAAAAACTCCAACAGAAAACTTCTAGAACTCATAAATGTATTCAGAAAAGTAGCAAGATATAAAATTAACACCCATAAATCAATTCCTATATACCAATGATGAATCAGCTGAAAGAGAAATTAGAAACACTAATTGAGGCTATTCACAATAGCCTCAAAAAAAAAAAAAAAACACCTGGGACTCAATCTAACAAAAGAGGTGAAAGACCTCTACAATGAAAACTATAGAACGCTAAAGAAAGAAATTGAAGAAAACCTAAGAAGATGGAAAGATCTCCCATGTTCTTAGATAGCAGAATTAATATTATCAAAATGGCCATACTACCAAAAGTGCAGTATGGATTTAATGAAATTCCTAATAAAATACCAATTATTTTCTTCATATAAATAGAAAAAGCAATGATGAAATTCATTTGGAAAAATAAGAAGCACAGAATAGCCAAAGAAATCTTTTGCAAGAAAGGGAAGCAGGAGACATCACAATACCATTCCTTAAATTATAATACAGAGCTGTAGTAACAAAACAGGAGACTAATGGAACAGAATAGATGACACAGAGACAAACCCACATATATAGTTATCCCACACTAGACAAATGTGCCATAAACATACATTGGAGGAAGGATAGCCTTTTCAACAAATGGTGCTGGGAAAACTGGAAGTCATATGTAACAAAATGAAATTGAATCCCTATCTCTTATCCTGCACAAAACTCAACTCAGTGTGGATCAAGGATGCAGGCATTAGACCAGAGACCCTGCACCTACTAGAAGAAAATATAGGCCCAACTCTCCATCATGTCACCTAAGAACTGACTTCCTGACCAAGCCTCCTAAAATTCAAGAAGTCAAATCAAGAATCAATAAATGGGATGGATTCAAACTAAAAAGCTTCTTCACAGCAGAAGAAACAATCACCACCATGAACAGAGCTTGCAGAATGGGAGAAAATCTTTGCCACCTGCACCTCAGAGAATTAACCTCCAGGATATATAAAAAACTCAAAAAACTTAACACTAAAATGATGGATAAATAAATAACCTGATCAATAAATGGATAAAGGAACTGAACAGGAACTTCACAGAAGAAGAAATATGAATGGTCAACAAATAAATGAAAAAAATATTCATCTCTCGCAGTTAAAGAAATGCATGTTAAAACTGCATTGAGGGTGGCGCACGCCTGTAATCCCAGCGGCCAGCCTCAGCAATTTAGCGAGGCCCTGAGCAACTCAATGATACCCTGTCTCTAAATAAAATACAAAATATGGCTGGGATGTGGCTCAGAGATTGAGTGCCCCTGACTTCAATCCCTGGTCCCCCACTCAACAACAACAAAATAAACTACACTGAGAGTTCATCTCACTCCAGTCAGAATGGCAACAACCAAGAATATAAGTAACAATAAATGTTGGCAAGGATGTGAGGAAAAAGGTACACTTATACATTGCTGGTGGGACTGCAAATTTGTGGAACTCCTCTGGAAAGCAGTATGGAGAATCCTCAGAAAACTTGGAATGGAACCACCATTTGACCCACTCCCAGGTATATACCCAAAGGATTTAAAATCAGCATACTAGAGTGACATAGCCACACCAATGTTTATAGCTACATGATTCTCAGCTGAGATACAAAGCCAACCTAGATGCCCACCCCCAACAGATATATGGATAAAGAAATTGAGGTATATATACACAATGGAATATTACTCAGCCATAAAAATGTGTGACTTTATGACTTTATGACTTTTGCTGGTAAATGAATGGATCTGGAGACTATTACACTAAGTGAAATAAGCCAATCCTCAAAAACCCAAGGTCAAATGTTCTGATATGTGGATGCTAATACACAGTGACATGAGGAGGGGAAGAATAGGAGTTCAGTGGATTAGACAAAGGGAATGAAGGGAAGGGAGAGGTTACAGGAATAGGAAAGCCAGTCTGATGAGTCTGTCGTAAGTTTCCTATGTAGATATATGAATGCAACACAGTGAATCTCTACATAATATACAACCACAAGACTGGGATCATAATTAGAATAAGATGTACTCCATGTTTGTATAAATATGTAAATATATACTCTACTGTTAACGTATAACTAAAAACAACAAATAAATAATTAAAATAAATAAAAATCAGTATAATTAGATAGCATCTGAATTATTTACCTTAAATCTAAGACAAAATTGTGTTTATTATTTGCTTTTATTCTAATGCCAAAGTGGGACATCTTGCAATCAATGTTTAAATACACAATTCCACATCTTGAGTAGGATTTTCCCACTACCTGCCAGTCCCACTGAACTAACTCCTCAATATGTTTACTTTCTAATTCACCAAAAGGACAGGCTTACACCTGCTCTTCTCAAGCATCCTATACCAACCGTCTTTTCTTCCTTCCTAGTTTGTAACCTGGGTCACTGTCCACGTCACATTTAGAAGTCATCCTCCTGTTCCCAGTATGAAACCGACCAGTCTGTGCTGTCGAGCAGACTCTCTGCCTTTCACCTTGGGGCTGTTCCCGGAGATGGGCTGACCCTGAGAGAAAGTGGTCCAGCTGCTCAGTGGCTTCTTCTATGACAACTTACTCAGCATTTACCTGGAGCTCTTGTGGTTCGTCCGTGGCTTTCCCGGGCTTCCCCTCAAGAGAGCTCAGTATGGAGGGATCAGCCTGTGACAGCAGAGTCCTTGTTTGCACATTATGCAAAGCCAGTCCTGCAGTCGCTGCCCCTTCTGCTGCATAGGTCAATTCAGCCCTGATCCTGGATCATCCAGTCATTGCCACTTCCTCCTATGTCAAAACTGAAGCCAGAACAAACCAGAAGCAACAACACGAGACTCTTCCCCGCCCCCACATCCTTTCCAGCGTCCACTCAATCACTAGCCTGCTGGGCACTGGCTGAAGCAGTGTGCGTTCTGCCTGTGCTTGCAGACCACCACTCACCAGCGCTCCCAGCCAGGGTTGGAAACCACTGTGGTTGTTTCTCTTTCTATTTTGTGAGCAATGATCTCCTGGTTCTGTGCCTGCCACATAGCTGTGTTACTGGCTTCTCACCCTTTGCTCTTGTCCGACTCCTCTGATCAGACTTCCCTATAGCCATCTCTGGGTCATGGACTGCCACATTAGCTCTGTCTTGCTAGATCTCCTTTCTTCGCTAGCTGCGCTCTCCTCCTAGGTTATCTCAATATTTCTATATACATATTTCTCCCATATTTCCATCTCCAGAAGACCACTTTCCAGAAGTCTAGACTTGTATATCAAAAGCTGACATTTGATGTATTTATTTCACTGCTGGATAAGCAGCTCTAATTTACCATGGCCCAAGGATTCTTAATCTCTCCCCAGAGATCCTACTCTTCCTCTGGTTTTCTTCATGCCAGTCATTGGGACCACTGCCCACCAAGTTGGCCAGTGCAGATGCGTGGACCTCAGTTCACCTCGTGTCCTTATGTCCAGTCTACCAGCAAGTCATGCTAGCTCTTGTCACCTGTAGCTTTAGGACACTCTGACTCCACTCACTCCATCTCCTTTACTTTCAGTGCAGGGAGGTCAGCTCTAGCTAGGATGTTGCATAAGAGCCCTAAGTGGTCTCTCTGCTTCTGCATTTGCAGTGCTGGTAATTAGCCAGTGACTGTGTATAAATGTAGGTCAGATTTTATTTCTCCCTGGTTACTCCTTTTCTACTTGGTGTCTGATTTGTGGATCTTCTCTTTCTCTCTAGATTCACTCCACCGGTTTTGCCTCTTGCTCAGGACCTTCTTGAAACACTTGCTTTATTTTCCTTTGTTATATATGAACTGGGTCACGCCATCTCCCAGCCTTTAGCTTGTAGCTACTGCCTCTGCTGGGACCCATTTTAGCTGGTTAGCTCCTTGTAATTTAGGATCCGGGTTAAATGTCATTTAGGCAGAGAATAATTCACCATTTACTCATTACCAATATTGATTATGAATACTTTTTGTTTTCTAATAATATTACTAATGAAACTACTTAAAATAATTGCTTACTAAATTTTACTAGAATGTTAACCTTCAATCATTCACTAGTGCTCATTGTTTTAGTTTGGCGCAAGCCTCTATTACAATTATTTTACTTGTTGATTGTTTATCTCACTCACTAAAACAAAGCTTCCAGTTGGTAAAGACTTTTCCTTTTTTGTTATATACCAATTTCTCCAAGGCTTAGGGACAATTCCTGGAATATGGTAGGTATTTTAGTTGAAAGACTAAAAATGAAATTCTGTGCTCAATACATTTCTAATGTTTTATCCTTCGAAATATTATTACATTGGTGGTGCTTTGTCTTATTTTGTGTTTTGGGGGCACAGACACTGAGATGGGTATTTGCTATATTAAGAAGCAGTAACCATTAGAGATTACCAGCCTGGTGTTACGGGTTGAACAGATAGTGTGATGGGTTATGGTATTATTATGTGCCCCCAAACTACTGTGTTGGATTCCTAATGCCAGCACATGAGAATTTGGCCTTATTTAGAAAGAGAGTTGTTGAAGAGGTCATTTGTAAGGTGGATTCATATCGGTGTGGTCTAGATCGCTAATCCAAAATGACTGGCGTCTTTATAAAAGGGGAAATTTTCACACAGACACACACACTCTTGGACCTGTGAAAGCACCAGGGGAAGATGAAAGCCGATATCAGGATGACGCATCAACTAGCCAAAGAACACCAGGGTTGCCATGCCAGCAAGACAGCAGAAGCTAGGGGGGAGGCACAGAAGAGATCACCTTGCAGGCCTCAGAAAGTAACCAACTTCCAACACCCTGACCTCACACTTCTAGCTTCTCAAACTGGGAGACAATAAGTTTCTCTTGTATGTCACCTAATCTTTGGTCCTTTATTACAGCTTCAGTAGCCAGCTAATTAGAGGGCTATTCAGAGTTTCTGCAACTGAGCTCTGGGGTCTGGCATTTGTGACTCTGTGTTGAGCAGCCAGTAATTGTAGTTCACCAGTGGGGAGGGCTGTCAACTTGAGCCAGGCGTTTGTCTGTGACTGAGAGCAAGTCAGAGGGATTGGGGGCCACAGCAACCAAACTTCCAGCTGCTGGGTGAGTGATCTGGGCTCCCGGTTCTGCCAGAGGATCCCTGGGGGCCTACCATGATCTATGTGGTATGGGTCACTTGCAACTGATGGCTTCATATAATAACTTGATGAGCCCTATGGGATTTATTAATCTACCTTATATTTAATTAACAATTTGATAATTTAAAATGTTGCAAGGAACAATAATATTGTCCAATGTATTCTTGGACATTTATGAAATAATACTTCTAGTCTGGAGTCTGAACTTGGAATAGCATCTCCAATGGAAGGAAAACTTGTAGGGTTTGGCCAATTTTTGCAGAAGTTTTGCATAGACTTAAAATCACATCAGCAGCCTGAGTAATAGTTGTTCCAGACTTCACCAATAGTTAGCATTATCAGACTTAATATTATTTCTGTTCTGATGGGCATAAATCTAAACATTATTTGATTTGATATTTTTTGATTACTAGCAAAACAACATTTTCACATTTGAGTATTAGCCATTTCACCTGCCATTATTGTAAATTTCTTATTCATAACTTTTGTCCATTTCTTTCTTTTCTTGGTCTATTAGTTTATATGGGTTATTTTTATGTTGTAAATACCAAATCTTTCTTATTTACATGAACAGTAAATATATTTTCCTGGACTGATAGGTGTTTATCCACTTTATTTGTTGTGCTTTTTTGTACATCTTTTCTACATAGTCACATTTATCAGTGTATCATTATTCTTATTATGTTTTCATGTGTACCCTGGTAACTTATTGAATGAATTTGTTCCATTTCAATGTCATGTTATCCCATAAGCATTTAAAGTGGAAGATTTGGTATGTGTGTATGTGGCTGGTTTGCTTGTTTCATTAACTTTAACATATGTTTTTTAAAAAAATTAGATCTGCAATCTTCTTGAAATCAATTTTGTTGTCTATGGCATATAATGGAACTGATTTCTTTCTAGATAGCAAAAGTATCCAAATACCCTCTGTTTAATTGCCCTCTACTAATCTGCGATTCTCTCTCTGTGATGTGCCCCATTTCCATATAAGCATATTTCTGGACTATCTATTTCAGTCTAATGGTATATTTTTCTAAACTTCAACAAAATCACTGTCTTAATCATCATGGTTTTGGAATCAGTCTTGAATTTGGCTTAGGCATCTCCCATAACCTCATCTTTTAATGAAAATTATCTTTGCTATTTTGGAACAATTACTGAAAAACACAAAATGTTTCTTTCTTCCCATTCCTTTAGACCAGGGAGCGTGAGGGAGCACCCAGGTCTCACTGGTGTTATGATTTTTTATTGAAGCATCCACTCAGTTGGCTTGTAGTAACACCCCAAAGTTGGACCAGAAGTGGAACATTTGCCCAGAGAATCGCATTTCCCTGGAGCTCTCTTGTTCTCTGAGCTCACTGGCTTGCTGCATCTCCTTCTTTACAAATGTCTGAATTCTCTCATCCATTGCCACTTCCACAAAACGGGTTTCTCAAGATTCTGACTGAGTAGACAATCCTCTTTAGAGCAGCATAGGGAAGAGGAAAGTAAAATATTATATAAAAATAGAATTTGAAAATGTTATGAATCTGAATTCATCAGCCTCATATATATAAATAATAGTGAAAAGTAGAACAGAGACATCTATGAGATCCAATTAGATGCATATCAAATAAATGCATATAATATAATAAATAGTCTGACATTAAAAGTCTTCAAGCCTTGCTAAAAATGTTTTATATGAGCAATCAGGCAAATTAGGATGATTGATGGATGCGACATAAATAGTTTATGTAAATTCAAATAAATCAAAAATTCAAAGTACTGTAAATTATTTGTTGTTTTATGGGAAGCTGGCATAAAATCAGAAAAAATAGTTTAAGAAGGGATAATTTGAAATAACTGATTTAGCCCAAAATGCAGCTTTGGCATATCTAAATAAAAATGTTTCAAAATGATTTCCAAATTACACATCTGGTTTTGATTTAATACAGTCTCAATTATGTGGTTTTAGGTGAGGGGCTTGAAATTATTTCTTATTTTACAGATGGATAAAATTCAGATGTCAAATAAATTATGATTTTATAAAGACCATAAAGATGTGGTCTGGTAGAAGCCAGTTTTTATTTTTTTCCTTTCCTTCTTGCTTATATGTACATTTCACAAGTTACATTGTTTTCATTCTGCCTCCTGATTATAACTTCCTTACCTGAAAAAGTGGATGGATGTCTATTATTTATCTTAACAATAAAATTATAGCTTGTGGGAGGGAAGAGATTATCATAGGAATCTTCCATATTGCTGCTAGGATAAGTGCTGTACTCCTTCATTTTCATTTACATGAATCAAATAAAGTAAGACAAGCAGATACCGAGTTAGCCCTTCTCCAGGTGTCTCTGGTGTGCACATGCCGCCCTGGACCTTAGGCCTCCCCATTCCTTCTCGCTGTTTCCCACTGGCCAACAAGCACATTGGATAAGTGACATCTTGAGGGACTGTTTGCTTCTAGTTGACAAGGCTAATAAAAGCCACTCTAGTAGGATTCTGATACATTTGCCTAAAATGAGCTTCCTTTTTTTTTTTGGATTACTAGTGAGTTTCATTTATCATAATATCCCTGCCCTCCGTGAGGAAGAGAATAACATGATTTAATCCTCTTTTCAAATACGCAGGTCATTTCAGAGCTAAACTCCTGTAAGTAAGAGAAATGGATATTGCAATAATTGAATAGCTAAATTGGCAGAGCATAGAACATGAGATAAATTAGGAAGCAATTGACAGTAAGAATTATCTTTTCCCTGACACCAGCAGCACAGCATGAAGAAAGCCAATTAAACTGAACATGTCATCAACCCATTAACAAGTGTACAATTACACTTTGGGGTTTATTTTTCCAACATTCCACTTAAGCAGAGTGTTAGGGAAGTGGATGTACACACACACACACATATTATATATTATATGTGTGTGTGTGTGTGTATACATACACACTTGTTTAACTTGACAGCTTGTATATAAATAAGTTGTTAATATTTAGCATGGAGATTTAAAACAAATTAAACTTATCCGTAGAAAGGTTATACAAGATACACTAGATAAGGGCATGTACACTATAATATTTCATTGTATATTAATAATATGCAGTCTTCTGAGCACTCCAGAGTTAAAGCCAATCTTGAATCTGAGGAATTTAGACACAACATGCGCTGTCTACAACCTATAAGTTTTACTTGTAGCTTCCTTGCCTGACCCCTGAGGTCATCTGAGTGTATTGCTGCCTTCCTAGATAATTCAGGTCTCCACTGGATAATTAAAAGCCCAAGTACCATTTTGAGAGAACAATTTCTATAATCACAGATCATCTCTTAACCTACCAGAGATATATTTTTAGTCCCTGAAATGCAAGAGCAGTGTTCCGTACTACTTGTGACTTAGACGATCCTAAGGAGGGAAAAAGTAAAACCAAGGAAAATTCCTTCCCCTTCTTTCAACCCTTCCAAACCAAACAATACAAAATAAAGTCCCTCTTCCCTGGATGAAATGGCAGAAGTTGTAATGAAACACTTATCCAAAGGAAATATAAAACATCTAGAAGATGCTTTCATGACATCTGTGAGTGTTAGGTAGCAGGTTTAACTCCATGGCCACCAAAGCGAACAGGAAGCTCATCGATTCAGGCATCACTCATGTATTTCATGCAGGTCTAGGGGTCATGAGCAGGTCTGTGGGCAAAAGCAGACATGGACCCTGCCTGGAGGAAGTGCAAGTCTCCTGAGCAGCTGCACATCAGAGCCACATGTCAGTGGCCGCCACGTGCTCCTGCAGTGCATGGTGCCATGAAAACCCACCGCAGGGAACTGGACTCAGGGAGATGTGCGATGCTTTGCCTGAGAAGGTGACGTGCAGGCTGAGATTTCAGGGATGAACAGGCACGGAGCACCTAAAGCTAGGTACATAGATGAATGGGCATTGGTGGTGTCAAGCCAAGAATTTAGATCCCTGTCATTAGAGTAATGTAAAGTGACTGTGAGAATTTCAACAGATGTGACAATAGAATTTATTATTTTATCTTCCAAAAGACCAAAGTGTGGAGAACAGTCCAGAACATCAGCAGCTCAACGATTTGAATCCTGCAGATGGAGTCCAAGTCAGCAAGGGCTGCTTCTTGGACTTTAGTAGAGATAGAAGTGAGGATTTAGAAAATAACATGTACAAAATGGGCATGTGAGAAGGGAAAGGAGGAGTGAGAGGGAAGAATCCAGAACAACAGCAGGTTTCAGACGTTGTCAACCAAAGTTTTTCCTGCAGTTCTTTGAGATGGGCAGTACAAGAACAGGGACTGGATTTTACCTGGAGGGAAGCTGAGCTTATTAATGTTATTTTGGACATGTTTAAACATATTCTCAATGATCTCAGGCTGATGAGCAATACAGACAAATAACCATTGTTCATGGTAGGAGGCGCCAGAGTGCAGGTGCATATGGTGCTGCTGGGCTCGAGCAGGAACACCTTATCACCAGGTCCTGGGAGCCCCACATCGGAGGTTTCACCTGATCTAGGAATGGAAAACTAAGGGGGAGTTTGCTGGATACATACATGAAAATAGGGTTAAGAGTAGGGCAGAAGCATCAGCAATGTTAACCACAGACAACCTGTGAGAGGCATGGGGTACAAACAGTCCCCAGCTTACACAGGTTCCACTTAGAGTTTTTCAATTTTGCAATGAGGTGACAGTGTAGCCATGCAGCCTCTTTTCCATGTTCAGTCTTCAATAAACACATGGATCTGTTTCATACTGTATCATGTATTACATTATATATTGCATTATGTGTTGTGTTGAATCACCATACCGTATTCAATAGATTATATGAGCTAGTCAGCATTTTGTTATAAAGCAGGCTTTGCATAGATGGTTTTGCCCAGCTGTAGGCTGATGCTGATGTCAGTGTCCTGAGTACTTTTAGGCAGATAAGACTAGGCCAATTGTATTAAGTGCATTTTTGACTCATAATATTGTCAACTGAGAACAAAGTAAGTCAAGCAGCACCTATACTTGACATGTTCAGAAATTCTGAAACATTCCATGTGTTTAAAGGAGGTCTGGAGGAATAGCAGCATATGCAGCTGAAACAGGAGGTTGCAGTGAGATACCAAAGGCCTTGATAGGTGGTGACCATATGATTCATCATCTAAACCAAATATGTCAGTGATTGTGATCAGGATGCTGTTGTGAGCTGAGACTGTCTGGGGGAACCTGGGAGTTGCCTGCACTAAGACAAGTGGGCCTCACAGGACTTGGGGAGCTGCCAGCCATCTCTGAAGCGGTGCAGGGAAGGTTTTAGATGGGTCACTGTGGTGTCTCTGTGGAGGTGGACATAGCTTGCTTGTCCCTTCTGAAATCTTGCTCCTTTTGAAATTAGTACTTCATGAACAAATCTTATTTATCATTTTGTTCTTTGTTGAAATAAATTTAACTGTCATTTTGAAGTAGCAAGATTATTTAAAGGTTTCTGTCAATATGAGGAGAAATATAAATGTAAGCTCATGTTTTTATGAACTTAATCACACTAGGTGCACTGCTGCCCGTCTGGAGGGCCAGCTTCCCTCCGTCCTGAGTGCCTGTGGTCCTCTCCCATTCTCCTCTGCAGTGAGTCTCCTACTATTGTTCTGGCATATTGCAGCATTATTACAGGGATGCGCTTTGCCGGTGTCAGCCAGATCCTGGAGATGACAGGGATTATAGATGCCCCTCCACTTACCTCTGGATTCTGCCCAGTAAACTCACCATAAGTTGTTGCTTAAAAGTGTATATGAGGGCTGGGATTGTAGCTCAGCAGTAGAGCGCTTGCCTCGCATGCGTGAGGCCCTGGGTTCGATCCTCAGCACCACATACAGAGCAATAAAATAAAGACATTGTGTCCATCTACAAAAAAATTAAAAAAAAAAAAGTGTATATGACACATTTAGCCACTGGGACAGGATAGCTTAGTAATTATGGCCAGACAAATGTCATGGCATGGGACTGTCTGGGAAGTGGGGGTTAAGTTGCCTCTTTCTCCATGGTGACTGCACACTGGCACGGCACACCGTGTAGCATCCAGGGCTTCCCTTCATGGTCCACTGGCTGACGAGGAGTGGCCCTGCCCAGCACCAAGAGGGAGAATCCTAGAGTGTGCGACAGGACCAGGACCACGTTCAGATAGACATGTGGTTTCTATTGAGCACATATCAGATTCACACCATCATTTAGATAAACATCGAATGTGGGGGCCACCTGGGTGAGTGAGGAGGAGGTGCGTTCTGTCATCAGACACCAACGTGTGGATAAAGAGCAAGCAAAGGCAGCCAGCACATCTTGCTTCCAGAGAAGCAGCTGAGATCGGAGGCCCGGTCGGTCCACGCTGGGCAAAGGCCCCGTCGGACTGGCCTGTGCCTTCCTTCCATTTGCACCCTTGAGTGAGAATGCCTGTGTGTGCGCGGTTCCTCCAGTCCAACACCTTTCAGCTCCTCAAGGATGATGGCTTTCATCTTCCTTCTGCCTCAGAATCCCTGGCTCACAGGGCCCCAGGGACATGGGCACATCCGGACAGCCTCATGGAAGCTTTCCTCCTTCATCTTTGCCCTCTCTCTTCCACTAATTCTGCTCTCTATGCTTCTCTCTCCCCTAAAACTGTGCTATGACTTGAGTCTGTGAGCTACCATGTCTGCATCTAACCTCAGGCACCCCCTCCTCTCCTTGATAATCATTTCCACGCCACGCGTGACAGTGGTCACTCCATTTCTCTTTTACTCTTCTCAGAGGTCCACTCCCGCTTTCCATGAGAGCATCTCCTTTTGCTCCTACCAGCACCGAAAGAAAATATGCTTCAACATTTTTACAGTTTTTCCTTCTGCACCTCATCATTCCCCAGTGTCACTGTCATTAATCATCCACATTCCTTGTCCCCGAAGAAAAAGACCTTTTCCTTTCCAAAGCGTAATCACCTGCCTGAGTTCTTACCACCAGGCGTCCATCATATTTTTCTTTTTTACTGAACCTTGAACTTGGCCTTCCCAGGGACTTTTCACTAAATCAAGTTTTCTCCTGCCCACTCTGTGCACAATATGCACAGGAGATGTGTTGTTAGCAAGCTCCCTGTAGTTAGTAGCCTCTTTTTTGCCCCTTTATCCTCCCACTTTTTTGCAACCAAATACATAATTTTTTCTCTTTACATCTTCTAATCTCTCAGCAAATTGACACAACAGAGCCATTTCCCCTATTTATCATTTCACTGGTTTTAACGGCACTTTCTCATTATTTCAGTAAAATTGTTCACATAGCTTCCATTTGTTTTTTTCTGTGTTTTCAGAGAAGCTTTGGCTTCTGTCCTAACTGAAGTGAGAAGCATCAAGATAAAATATGACAACATAGATTCTTTTCAAGTTAAAGAGAAAGAAAGCATATGGGGGTTGGCAGCAGGCATATTTCACTTACTCCAGGAGCACACTGAGGGAGCCAGGTCTCTTGGCTATGGACACAAGTTTTACAGAAAATAAAGTCAATACCCTTTTAAGTCAGTTTGGGGAAATAATTTTAGTGAACATGTTTATTCTTAGAGAAATGGTTTTTTCAACAGTCGGCTTTGTGCCCCAAATGATCTTTTAAGTGTTCTTCTAGACAAAGCAGAATTACAAATCGGTGTTTTAAGGTCTGATCTGCCAGTGAAATAGGCATGCAGATGTTAGGGGCATGGTTTTGTGGTTTGTCAAATGAGGCAAACGTCTCTTATGCTGAATCTAAACCTGGCAAGAACTTGGACAGAAAAAAGAAGGCAAAATCAAGACTAAGTGTTTAGGCTGTGTCCAGGTCTCCTGGCTCATTCCTGAGATTCTTAGTCTCCATTCTGCACTTTCTTTTTCCTTTATCCTTCTTTTGTCTTTTGAAAAATCTCACTGATTTTTATTTAATTTTTTTAACATGGGAAAAACTACTTTGTTAAAATGTACATTTGTTGTGTATATTTAAAATACATAAACATAATGATGTAGGACACATATGTACACCAACGTGGTTACTATAGTGAAGCAAACCAATGTATCCACCATACCCAGTTGCCCATTTTTGTTTTGATTTGTTTTTATGGCAAGAAAAGCTAAATCTTGTTCAGTTAGCAGCAATCCCAAATTCAGGAATCCTAAGTGCAGGAACCCCAAGTGTGCTGTCTGCTTACCCACAGTTCTTGTGTTGTACAAGAGCTCTCTGGACTTGGTGGGCACACAACCTGCCACGCTTCGTCTCCTCTGCCCCTACCCACTCTTCCAGAACCCATACTTTATTCTTTATCTCTGTACATTTGACATTTTTTTTAAGAGTGCACATATAAGTGAGATCTTGCAATGCATTTCCTTGCATATCAGATCTGCCTCACTTAGTGTATTCTTTAGCTCTCTCTGTCCTCTTTATTTCCCCTCATATTAAAAAAAAAAAGGCCTCCTGTTACCAGCAATAAAGGATTTTTAAGGGGATCATTAAAAAATTATTATTGCCTCAAAAAGGTTAGACTGCCAGGATAGTAAGCCCGCTAGCAAGATGCAGGATTGACTCCCTACTCTATTTTACTAAAGGTTACTCAAATAATTAAAGCAGCTGGGGAAAAGTTCTTGGTAGAAAGCACAGCTTACCTGTCTCACGTAGATACTAATGGACTTTGTGAAAGTTCTTGAATAGGTTTCAAAAGCTCTTTTTCCAGTGGGACATCATAGTGCCAGCTCTTGTTTTACTTGGGACCCCTTGTTCACTCTTTATTTCGAGGATACTCAATGAGAATGTTTGCTGCCCCGGGCCTGGCTCTCTGCTCCATCCTCTGTATTTTTACCCTTGGGCAACCCCTCTGCTCCATCTTTCAAGCCCCATGGTGGCCCAGCTAGTGATTCCAGCCTTCGCATCTTGGATAATGCCCATCATTGTGTTTCAAAGTCCCCGTGGGACCTTCACACTTTCATTTTTTTCCTTCATAAAATCAATATGAGAGCTGGGACGTAGCTCAGTGGCAGAGCATGGGTTTAACATGTGTGAGGCCCTGGGTCTGAGCCTCGCATACCTGTGCCCCCACAAAAGAAAGAGAATCAGTGAAGTGAGTGACCTTTCTTCCTGTGTTGGTAGGGTGTAGAGAATTATGAAATGTGACCCACAATGAAAACAGTGGTGCAGGTATTTATTAAAAACATTGACTCCTCAGGTACTAAGTGTATTTCCCATGGACCCTGGCTGGTCTCAGATGGGTTTGCACTGAGGCTGACTGTGCAGTCTATATCCTGAATTTGGACCTGGTGCACACACTGCTGGGCACAACCTGTGCTGAGTGGGTTTCCAGGCCTGAGAGCAGCCTCATATGACTGAACAACATTTTATAATAAAATACTCCTGATGGTGGGTAGAGAAGCAACTTGGAGAGTCAGAGCATTTCCCAAGGTTACTTCTCTATTATTAAAATAGGCCTCTTGCATATTTGCACCAGATTGAAAGTTAATAGAGAGTTCATCCTCCGAGTGGCTCCTCGGTGAATCTGCCTCATGTGCTCCAAATGAGATTCACTCTACAATTTCCTTGTCTCTTGTAAGAATATTACCATTTTTCCAATTACTTTCACTCAAAACCTTCGAGTTCTCTGTGGCAGATCTCTTTCCTTTTTTCACTATGTCAAAAATTAAGAATGTCTTGCTGTCCCCCCAACACTTCTAAATCCAGGCCTACAGTAATTTATTTCTCTGCCCCTCAGCCAACCATGTGACTGTTTTTCAGGAATATTGTCCCCACACCACAACCCATCTCTAATTATGATGCCAAATAAGAATCTCTCAAGCAACATGTCACTCGTCGGCTGAAAAATCTAGATGGTGCTTCTACAGCATAGTAAGATCACAGCTGTCTTGGCAAACGTCCCACACTTTACACTGACGGTTTTCCATCAAGTTTCCCACATTTCCAGTGTGGAGCTTCCACTCGGAGGCGGCCAATGTCTGCATTCTCCTTGACTTCAGGGTTCTTTTCTTTTCCCTTAAATCCATTTACTCTTCAATGCCCTGGTTGCATATCCTTTCTCAGATTTGAAGTTCAGACAACCAGCCCGGTTGTTCCAAGTCTCTCACATCCCCGAGCTCAGACATTAACCCCACCTCAACAGGCACTGATTCGTACCCTTCAGGTGGTGTCAGTATCACCATAGGAGGAGGATGCTGAGCCCACACAGCTAATGTGGGGCCTGCTAGGTCCTCGGGGTCTCAGGCCCAGGATCTGAATTGCTGTTGACCTGCCCCTAACTGATCCTGTGTTCTGAAACCCAGGCGGTTGCTTCTCTTTGCTGAATCTGACCACACATGAAAATGAAGTTCTTGTGGTTCTTCCTTCTCATCCATGACTCTGACTCCAACCTAAAGACACAATCTGGGCCTGGGGGTGTAGCTCAGAGATGGAGCACAAAGTCAGCATGTGCAAGGCCCAGCACCAAGCCAACAAACAAAAAAAGCACAATCTTACCCTAACAGTGTTTCTGATGTGGACCATCTTGGGAACAATGAGTGTCTATTTTCCTATGACCAAATGGGGCTGAAGTCTTTTTAACAGATGGGATTCATTGAAAACCCCCCCTAATATGTTAGTTGATATCTGAAACAACATGTCAAAATGATGTGAAACCAGATTAAATGTAATTTCCTAATCCAATGTTGGTACTATGTGAAAGGCTAAGGTTATAAACTTTTATCTTCCTATAATTTATTTAACATGAAGCTTATATATTGATAAACTTTGGAAAACAAGAATTGTCTCTTTTCTACCTATGTGCCTCCATGAGTTTGGACAGAAAATGTAATACCTGTTAATCATTTGATGTTGCTAGGATAAGTATTGGAGGTAGGGCCACTCTGTATTGCAGACAGAATCTGGCTGATCATTTTGCAAATGAAGTTTCCTTAAAACACGGTCACATCCACTTGTTGACAAACTATGGCTTTTGTACTGTCTGTGGGTGCTTTTGCCCTAGGGCTGCAGAGGCTAGGAGTTGTGAAAGAAGCCGTGTGGCTGCAAAGTCTAAAATACAGTTGTTCCTCAGCCTCTCTGCTGCTTGGATTCTGCACTTCCTGTGGATTCCCAGATCTGTGGCTGCTCTAGTCTTTTCTATAAAATGGCAACCATTTGTATGCAACCAACACACATCCCTCTGTATTTAGAATCACCCCTAATTATTTACAATACCTAACAATGTAAATGCTATGTAAATAGCTGTTACACTGTATTGTTTAAGAGAGGGATGAAAAGGGAAATCTATACAGGGTCAGTACGGACAGGATGCTTTCTTCTGAATATTTTCTATTGGAGACGTGGAACCAGTGGGTATGGAGGAGCAGCTGTGTTGACTGTGAAACGTGAGATGGTTCAAGAAAAGTTTGCCTGTGTCAGATTTAAGGAGGACACACTACACAATGACAGCAAATCTGTGTATCTGTAGCCTTCTGATACTGAAATGGCACCACCAGTGAATAGACAAATGTATGTGAATAATCATGAAAATAATCACTCAAGAACCAAATGGAACTTCTCGCCCTCCATAGGGTTCTCCCTGCTAACCTGGCAAAGGTAATGGCCTCCCTTCTTTGTACACCACGATAACAGTGAAAATGTGGATGATTGCTTGGGTATTTGGCTTCCTAATTAAGATCTTTTCAGGAGCAAGGGACAGAGTATATGCATCCTCATTCTAATACATGCAGGGGTGCTGTGCCAAGGCCAGGGGCTCAGGGAAGGCAGCTCGCTGCAGGGAAGGATGAATGGATGACCTAGGGAAGTAAGGAATTCAGGTAAAGGAAGCTTTGTAGTATCTCTATTGACTTCATTCCTTTAAAATTTTGGGAAATATTTTCAATAAATAGGCTCACCTATTTTATTAGACATGGTTAGAAATAATGAGATAATTTTATTTGAAACCATTAACTGAAGAGATGAAAAGGGTTGAAATCTTAATCATGCTAAAGTACATTTTTAAAATGTACTAGATAAATTCAATTAATTGAATCTAGGGTATTGGGACATACCTGTCCTCTTTGGAAAATGGCAGTGTTGTCTTTGTCCAGCAGGTTTTGAATATCAAAGTAGATTACTGATCGGAAGAGAATATTATTCAATCTTAAAATAGGAAACCTAATGTTCTCATAAACTGGGCTCTTTGGCCAGCCTCAGCCACTTTCTATTTATTTATTTGTTCATTTATTTAGCTATCAATGATGGGTCATATATCACTTATCAGGGACTGGATTATGTGCATTCACTTTAAAAATCACCCAGCAACTCTACAAAGTGAACATTTTTTTTTTGTAGATTTCCTACTCATAACATACATAATTTTCCATGGGCATAGTAGCTCGTACAAGAGCAGATCTTGTTATCAGCCTGTGCTTTCTGCTATCACTGACCATCTGGGTAAATTGTTAAACCATTTAAACTCACTGCAGAGATGATACCTGTTGCCTTGCTACTCCATACATGCTATTCTTTAAGCTGGAAAATTGGTATGTTCATTTTCTATTCCTGTCATGACTGATTAGCATGAATTCAGATGCTAGAAAAAGCACAAATGTATGTGATTTGGCTTGATAATGCTGTAAAAATGAATGACTTCAAAATCGAATAGGCTTAGGGAGACAGAAAGACTATTTCTTGATTGCATGAAAACATTCTTTATCTACAGCATCACCAGTGACCCAGCCAAGTGAGAAAGGATATGTGCCCAAAGGATATGTGACATGCATTGCTTCTCCAGCCATGGCAGAACTACATGACATGGTTGTATACCATACCTCCTCCACTAAAATCAAAGAAAAAGAAAAACAGGGTATTGGGTAAAAAAATCACATAGCCTACCATAATACATAAACTTCTTATCATTGCTAGTTCTCTCTGTTTAAGACTAATATTTCCCAACAATCCAGTGATTTCTGACTGTTAGGGGAAATACAGAACACCATAAGGGTTTTATTCTTAGTACTAAGATTGTAAGTATAGAATGTTGAAACCATTCATAGCAAGCCAGTACCTAGGGAATAAAACAAAGTAACAGAAGGAGCAATTTCCATAAGGATGCCAAGTAAATCAAAAAACGTGCACATGTTGGAAGTAGGAAAGCATGATAATGATATTGCTTCAGTGAAATCCTAAATAAAAATGAAACTAGAAAATGATGAACTAGGTGCACCCAATTGTGAAAATGCTGGCAGTCCTTCCAATGAAAGATGTTTTAAATGTTAAGGATTAGAGCTGAATTGTGTTACATGTTATCCAAATAATCTTCTCATGGTTACTTTTTGAAATCTCTACAACACAACTCCAGTCTTCAAGTAAATACCAGTTTTTCTTTACAGAGGAAAACAAAATTCCCCAAAGAGAGACTAACATTTGCTTAGCATCTCCCTTGAGTTTGGTGAGTGGAAGGAAAGGTTTTTGTTTTCTCTTCCTGCTTTGCAGGGAGCACAGCTGGTGTCACTCAAGTGCTCTGAGGCTAACCCTGTGGATGATGCTGGGTCCATAGCCTGGCCCTCGGGAGCCATGCTGTGCTGTGGTTGCGGGTTGCCTGCAGGGAAGAGTACTGAGAGGAGGGTCACTCTGTATGTCCCTATAAACGGCTGATGTCCTGCTAGCATGTGAAGACTAGGTTATTTTGGAGATTACAGAAATATATTAGGAACTGTCCTGAACCTCAAGAAATATTTTATCATAATCCCAGCACTTAGGGAGGCTGGGACAGGAGAATCACAAGTTCAAAGCCAGTCTCAGCAACATTGAGGCATTAAGCAACTCAGTGAGACCCTGTCTCTACATAAAACACAAAATAGGGCTGGGGATGTGGCTCAGTGGTTGAGTGCCCCTGAGTTTAATCTCCAGTCTTAAAAAAAGATTATTACCACTGTCCCATAACTAATGTTATGGGCAGCAACACAGTTGGCTTTTACATTATATGGATCATCATTATTTGTTTATTAACTACAATCTTCCTGAGCACAGCTCAGCTTTCCTGTCTCTGAAATGGTCTCTGCCCTCTCTTGTTACTCTGGGCTGAAGTCCCACACCTTCTGTCCTTGCTTAGGACCTCTGTCAGTCTCTTGTAGCACCTGTCTGACTCGTGAAGTCACATGCTCTGATCTTCCCCTGCTCTTATGTGCACTCACTGGCCCAATCTTGTAATGAACATCAGCACTGCCAAGATAACTTGCTCTTAAAAATAACAGGGCAGCATGGTCAAATTGAAATGTGTTTATAGGGAATCAAATGCCATATGAATGCAGAAATTTAGAGACATTGGCCACACCCAGAGGCACTATCAATTCCAAGGCATAGTAATTATATGTAGGTCATGGATCTTTGAAATTGAGCTATATATGACTGTCAATGCCAAGTATTACAGTGAAAAATTATGGTCTCCCTTTGGAGTCCTTGCAGAATCAGGGCTGCAAAGTCAATGTAGTAAGGCTGGCAAGACTGGTTACTGCAGAAACCATGTCTTGCTGAAGTTCATGGTGAGACAGCATTTTAACTGCTCCAGGACTCACACAGGCAAGACTGCCTAGGAGCAAGGCCCGGGCAGCCCTCTGGAGCGAGAGGAGGAAGGGGAGACAGTGCACACCAGGCACATGCAGTCTACTCAGAGACCTCAGGACACAAAGCTCTGCTCATTGTCCATCCTCTGGGAGCTGGTGCAGCCCTTGGGGTGGATCTCTTCCCCAAACCCACCAGCTTCACAGGCAGAAAGTTCAATGAGTAACTTTAGTGTTAGGGGTTCCAGAAGCTGTTTAATTAGTAGAAATAAGCTATCACTTTTCATTTGGGATATATCCCTACAGTAACAAATCATTGGAGCTGAAAATACAAATGAGGGTTATATCCGGGAACACGACCCACAAGGAGCTCTCATGCATAAAGTAATGAGTCACCGGAATGTTTCAAACAAGAAAGTGAGATGCTGTCTGAGATCACATTAACAGTGGAGCCCAGTGGAGTAGGTGTCAGGAGGGTAAGTTTTGAGGGAAGCTCTGCAACCCAACAAGGGAACAATAAAATCTTCAACTGAGGTTGCAGTTGTGGGAACAGGGACTCTTCACTGGGGGACATTTGAGGACGCAGTGAGTGAACTAGATGAGGGCAGAGCAAATCCAGATTGTACCCTAATTGCTGACTTGAGCTACTTGGGGTGGTTTTGCCATTCTCTAAATAAGGAGTATAGGAAGAGGCACAGTTTAGGGGAAGGGGTTGTGGGCATGGGAGGAGGAACAAGACAATTTAGGATAATTTCACTTGTATAATTATGTTTAATAATTACTTGCTTCAAAGAACTCCACAAGACTGACTTTCTCAGGATATTTAAAATAAAATAATTAAATTTTGTCTGTCTCTACTAGTAATGTCAAGGTTGACCCGAAACTGTCAAGAAGCTAGCCAACCACTAAATCCAAGCAACTTCCAAACTTTTGAGCCTAGTGTTAGTCACATACACAAACAATTCTGAAATGCCAGTGGTCTACAGCTTTTTCTAAATAGACCTTGAAGTGTTTTCACTTAATAACTTGAACTTATTCGTTGACTTGTGCAACAAGGCCACTGTGGTTTTATTGTCTTGCAACATTCACTGGCATTGATTGGCTCCAAACCTGGTATAATTGCATTAGTCATTGGTGAGCTTGCATGTGGTCATTATCACCACGATTTTCTAAGGGTGATTTTCCATTGTTCACTCTCTCTCTCTTTTACTTTCCTCTCTATCTCTATCTCCTTTTTAGTTTATAACACACATGACATTCTAGATGCATCTCACATCTTTCCTACTACAGTCCTGGAATCAACCATTTCTCCAATGAACCTTGGTCCCTTTTACTGGAGAATGGTATTTAGAAACCAAGCTCTGGGCACCAGGTGGGCTCATTGCTAGAGTTCACTGCTTCTAGTCCTTTCAGTAAAGATAGCTAAGATATGCATATGTGTATTACTAAGTCATGCACACACACAAATATATTTATTTCTTTTTTTGGTGCACACACACAAAATATGAACCCATATTGATAGCTACAAAGTTCATTTTTAGGGTTCCCCCTTATTTTTACCTTCTTTAAGACAGTGAGAAACTTGAATTTCATTATTTACCACAAATTTTCTAACATTGTCAAACCTAACATATAATTAGTTTCATAATTCTTAATCCAAATCCATGTAAAAAACAAATTTACCAACTAGAGTAGAGTGGTTTGCATACAATTCCTTTTCTGGGGTGGGGTGAGAAATCAAGCCCAAGGCCTGGCACATAATAAGCACACTTTACCATGAGCTGCATCACAGTCCTTAGCTCCTTTTTCTTTAGCCTTATGGTCTCTGGTCAAAACAGCATTTTCCAGAGTCGCCTAAGTCTGTTTCTTTCTTCTGAATCTCCTGCAGAATAATAATGTGATTTATTTGTAATATAATTTCTTTACAATCTGGTAGATCTTTAAAAATTAATGTATAGTCAAGTTTACTTTTGTGGTGTATAGTTCTGTTGGCTTAGGCAAATGTATACAGTTATATATTCACACATTAATTCCAAACAGAATAATTTAATCACCCCCAAAGTTCTCATGGGCTATCCCTTTATAGATAAGTCCTTCCTTTCATGCCTAAACCCCTACAACTACTGATTACCACTGGTAACTTTTGTTTTCGTATAAATTGGAATCACAATTTGTGGCATTTTTGGTCTTGCCAATTTTCACTTAGCAAAATACAATTAAGACTCACTGATGTTCAGTAAATCAATAGTTTATTGCCTAGTTTATCCATTCGCTATCTCAACTTTTTGTCAATTATAAATAAAATGGTATAAATATTTGTGTAAGATTTATGCAAATATAATTTTTTATTTCTTTTAGGTCTATAGCTAGGTTGGGGATTGCTGTTATGTTGATCGTCTGAGATTTTCTGTATAATCATGTCTATTGATAGAGACCATTTAATTTTTTTTGATTTGTAAAAATTCATATGGCTTTATTTTACTTATTGTGTTGGGTAGAACTTCCAATGGAGTATAAAAGGAGTTTTGAGAGAAGACAGAATTGTCTTGCTTCCACAGAGTTAAAACTTTTCATTCTCATTATTAAATATGGTGTGACTCTATCATTTATTTTAGCATATTTTATGGATATCCTTTATTAGGTTAGGATGTTCCCCCTCAGTTCCTAGGCTATATAAGTGTTTTATTTAACAAGAGTGTTACATTTTGTCAAATGTGTTGGCGTTTATTGAGATGATCTGTCAATATGGTGAATGGAATAAACTGAATTTTGAAAGCCAAAGCAGCGTAGTTTAAATTTACCATCAATACTTTCTTACCTTCCATTCGCTTACCAACAGATTGCTGAAAATCATCCAAACCTCTCATCTCACATAACTCTCGCTAAGATAATGTTCTTCAGGTTGAATCATATTTTCACTGCTTATTTTCAATTATGAATATTAATCATGATCACATTCTAGAAATATATTTTCTAGGTTTCCTTTTTTGTTGCTATTTTATGATAACTGATATTCATTTCTCTTGTCCCATCTTGAGTTGTATGTTCACTGATCTTCAATTTCTTGCCCTATGCTCAAATAATTATCTACTTATCTATTTTTTCCCAGTCTGTTTTTAATAATCATGTATATGCAGGTGACTCTCTAATATGAATCTCTAATCTAGAACTCAAACTGATGAGTTTTTACAACACATTTACCTGGATGTCATTTAGTAATCAACATATGTCATCAAACTTACAATATCAACACTGCCTCAACCCACTCCATTATTTTTCCCTACAAGTTATCAACCTATCAACTCCAATTTCTTACCCTTCCACCTTATTTCTCATTTCTTTTACAGATTTACTCTTGGTTTAGTCATACAGAATACTCCATGTTTACAAATCAAGTCACATCATGCAATGTCACACTTATGAACCTTTGTACATGTTCTTCTCTCTCTCCATAAGGGTCTTTCCTCTTGAAATTCTTTCTCATTTTTAAAACTTAGTCTGATTTACTCTCTTGGTAAGACTCAGTGTACATTTTCCCACACTTTTCTATGTTGAGCTGCTGCTGATTTATTTATCTGAGCCCTCCTTGCATCTATCCATGACTCATGATATTGTGCTATGATGAAATTACACTGCAATAATTGGTTATGTTTGTTACACACACACACACACACACACACACACTTCTTAAATATTGCATTTTGAGAGCAAGGATTGAAGGACCATCTATGAATCTCTTGATACTGCCAAATACCACGGTACACACTTTGCAATAAGTACATATTTGTGAAATATATAGTTTTAACTATGCATGAAGAGTCCCACCATCCTAGAGGCAATCACGAGCTCTAGAAACTTCAGTATCTTAGGTTCAAGTCAGACTCTTTAAAAAGTTTTGTGGGAATACAGCCAACAAGCTAAGATTGGAGGTTCTGAGTGTGTGTTAAACAGAGAAACTTGAGTGGCAAGGATGGGCACAGATGAATAAGTCTGATCCCAAGAAACAGCCCATAAATCTGGGTTAAATGAGGGTTTATGGAAATTGAATATCAGCATTAAAAGTTTTCCAGCTATGGAGAGCACTAAAAATGTGACCGGGCTTGGGCAATGGGCAAAGTGTCAAAGCTGTCCATGGAATATATGCGTCATTTTAAAGTTACTGTTCCTTAGCTAATGGCTTCCTTTATTGTATGCCCTATGACAAATTTCTGGAGGCTGTGGTATGAGATGAGTCACATCCTAAAGATTAAGTACCATTTCTAATGAATACTTGATGATCGATCTATCATAAAGTCAATGCTGTGTGACAACCCAACTTCCTCCTCACCCGTGTAATGTAGGGTCACTTGTAAACTTCACCTCTTATGCCCAAAGAAAGTTCAACTCTTGTTTAACTTCAAAAACCTATGTTTTGAAAAATAAATAATGATTAAACATAAAGCCACTCTGGGAAGCAATTTCTTAATTATATGAGGCTATAGGCAGAAGGTAAAATAAGGGTCAAAAATCTCAACCTGGAAAAAGTGTGGATTATGAATTATCATCTTATTTATACTTATCCTGCTGAAAATCAGGGCCATTTCTGTCCTCATAGTAGCAAAGAAGCTCTGGGTTTGAATGGAAATAATAGCAGATGCTTCCTACCTATTCCGCACTTAGTCTACTCTCTAGAATAACTGATGCCATGTGTCCGCTAAACTGAATGACATGCCTGTGGCACATGGAAACATGAGACTAGAGGACTGTGCCTTTGATCAGGCAAGAGCAATAAAGCCCAGGACCAAAATCCAGAAGAGTATCTGTTTGCTTTATTTTTCTCCATATTTTATGATGGCAAAGCCCACATAATATAAAATCTGCCATTTTCATTTTTAAGTGTATGATTCAGTAATATCAAATGCCTTCACGATGCTGTATAGCCCTCACCACCTCATGAACGCTGCACCTGGTGAAACCAAAGCTCCTTCCCCCCAAATGATAGTTTACTATCACCCACTGGAAACCACTCCTCTGCTCACTGTCTTTGTGAATTTGAATTTTAAATGCCTCACATAAATGAAATCATACAGTATCTGTCTTTTTATGACTGACTTATGCCGCTTGGCATAATGTCCTAAAGATTCATCCATGTCATGGCATATGTGAGAAAGCACTTCTGTTTAAATGACCAAAGGTACTCCATTGCATCTGTACACCACATTTGCCTGTCCATAAATATGGACACTTGAGGTGCTTCCATATTTAAGCTGTTGTGAATAATGCTGCACGGATGTGTAAATATTTCTTCAAGGTCATGCTTTTAGTTATTTAAGGTATAGACCTAGGAGTGGAACTACTGAATCATATGGTAATTCTACTTTTTAAAAATTTTATTGAGGAACCACCATGCTGTTTTCCACATGGCCAGGCCATTTTACATTCTCACCAGCCTTGGAGATGGTTCTGATGAGTCCACGTCCTCACCAACACTTGTTATTTTTTGATAGCAGTCATACTGATGGGTATGAGAGATTTTTTTCATTCATGATTTGGATTTGCATTTCTTCAGTGATCAGTCACATGGAGCACTTTCATGCACCACTTGGCTATTTTATGTCTTCAGAGAAATGTCTGAATAGGTCCTTTGCCTATTTTTGAATCAGTATATTTGCTTGTTGCTGTTAAGTTTAGGAGTTCTCTATCTGTTAAGTTTAGGAGTCTTGACACCTTGGCAAAAAAGCATCTGATCATATATGCAAGGGTTTATTTCTAGCCTACCTGTTCTATCCCACTGGTCTGTATGTCTGTCTTTATATGTGTAACATACTCTTTTTTCTTTTTTAAATTTGTAGTTGCAGATGGACACAATACCTTTATTTTATTTATTTATTTTTATGTGGTGCTGAGGGTAGAACCCAGTGCCTCACACATGGGAGACGAGCACTCTACCACTGAGCCACAACCCCAACACTAACACACTCTTTTGATTACTGTCGCTTTGTAGTTTTGAAATTGGGAAGTATGAATCATCTAGCTTTTTCTTCTTCTTGAAAATTGTTTTGACTATTTGGAGTCCCTCAGGATTTCCTACAGATTTTGTGATAGGTTTTTTCCATTTCTCTAAATATCTTCATGAGGATTTTAATATGGAAACATTGAATCTATATGTTGCATTTGGTATTACTAATACTGTAACAATATCAAGTCTCCCAATCCATGAACATAGAATATATTTTCATTTAATTTCTTTCAGCAATTATTTTTTTCTTTTTAGGCTTCACTCTAGAACTAGTTAACCTCCTTGGTTATTTCCTAATTATATTTCTTTTTAATGCTATTATAGATAGAATTGTTTTCTTTTTTAGATTGTTCATTGTTAACATATAAAAAGACAACAAAATGTATGCATGTTGACTTGATATCCTGATCCTTTTTTGAATTCATTTATTAGTTCTAGCAATTTTTTTGTGTAGAATATTTAGAGCTTTCTACATAAAAGGTCATATCATATGCAAAGAGATGTTATTTTTCTTCTCAATATGATGCCTTTTATGTATTATTCTTGCCCAGTTTCTCTGACTGAAATGACTACTCCTATGCTAAATGGAAGTGATAAAATCAGGCATGTTTGCTTTGTTCTTTATTATAGGAAAAACATTCCAACTTTCACCATTAAATATGATGTTCCCTATGCATTTTTCATAAGCAACTTTTAAAATGTCAAGATAATTTGCTTCTATTACCAATTTGTAATAGAAGTGAGTGTTTATGAGTGTTTTCATCATAAAAGTATATTTTGTCAAATGCTTGTTGTCATCAATTGAGATGATCGCTTTTTCCAATATAATACGAAATATTATATTGATCAGCTTTTCTATGTTGAATCATCTTTGCACAACATAAATAAAACCCAGTTGGTTATGTTATATATTCTTTTAACCATGTTGCTTAATTTGTGTTCATAGTGTTTTATCAAAGATTTGGCATGGATACTCATGAGGGATATTGGTCTATAGTTTTCTTGTATTTTTTGGTCTGGCTTTGGTGTGACTGTGCAGAATAAGTTATAACATGTTTTAATCCATTTTTAAAATAATTGTTCCAAGCAATTTTTCATTGTTTGGTTGTCTCATTTTTCTATTCTCAATTTTACTCCTCTCTATTCTTTATTATTCCCTTTATTCTGCTACCTTTGGGTTTAGTTTGTTCTTCTTTTGATCGTTTCTTATGATATAAAGTTGAGTTCTTGAATTAAGATCTTTCTTATTTCTAATAAAGTGTTCATAACCATAGATCCATCCCATTTATCATGTCTCATAAGTTATGGTATGTGAGCTTTCATTTTGTTCCTCCCCAAGGACACTCCACTAGAACATCAGAGTTGGATGTTGTCAGAAACCTTCTTGCCCACAAAGCCAAAAGTATATGTATGTGACCATTAACATGTCACAGTATTTATATGTGAACAGTTTCCTAACCTATCCTTTAGAAGATTATGTTGTTCATAATAATATAGTTATGTTTCCTATTGCAGGCATAGTAACTTAAATATAAAATTAAGGAATTGATGGTACATAAGTATAACAACATAAAGTGGTTTTTATTCTGGGAATAAAATGAGTTCAGTGATTTATAAAAATACAATGAAAGCAAGTACCAAAATGATTAGTGTGCAATTTAGTGTAAAAGTCCTATAAAAAATTTTTTGAATTTTAAGATTCCTTTATAGTTTTCTCTTGTTTCTTGTGCTATGCTATAGACTGAAGCTGAAAATTGTAAATGATTAATTTTAAGGATAACTTAAAGACACAAAGAATGATAGAATTCTAAGTAGTAGACCCTTTAGTCAGTGAAAAAACTTTGGCTTTCCATCAGACTACCAAAGCCAAAGTTTTACATCAAAATATGAGTGGTTTAGGCATTAGGAAGAAAGGTCATAGTAGCCATTTACTGTGTACCAATGAAATTGAATAAGGTTGTCCACTAATTCACCTATGCTCAAAATAGGCTAAATTTGATGACTCTAAATTGAAGTAGAATGTTAAAATGTGGATAAAACAAGAAAACATTCCCTTCAAAAATGAGAGCATCAAAAGCAGAGTAGAATAAAAAGAAATTCACACATTGTCAATCATGGTAATCAACTGAAATGATGCATACAGAACTCACAAACTATAAACGTTTATTTATTTTCCTTGTTATATTGAAAATATACTACAGGAAAATCACTAAATCCTAAGACTTTTAAAATGTTTGAGTTCATCCTCACCAGTTTTCTGTACTTACAAAAATAAGGATGGGTTGCATCTAGATTACAAGGATATTTATGGATTTCAATGTTGTATAGACACTTGAAAAATTAATTTATATGAAAATGATTTCTGGATAGCAGCCTGGGAGACAGTTCTGCTGCTTCCTTTATAAATGTGGAGAACTCAATGAGTCTTTTATTTACAATCAAATGTTAAAGTGTTGATGGAGCTGGGGAAGATGTCCTCAAGATGTTCAGAGAGCTGAGGCAAGTAAAATTTCTGAGTTATATTTTGGAAAAATTTAGAAGAAAAATGTTTGGTGATTGTTGGAACATCACCAGTAAAGAATATATTGTTTACTTCTGTCACAATAGAAGAGAAAGACATCCCCAATAAATGTCTTAAATCTTAAAGAAAACTCTGCAGGAGATCTTGTACTACAAAGAGGTAATGGAGAATGCAGATGAGTTGTGAACCTCAGGAAAGTTCCAGTCATTTACAGAAAGACGGCTTACAAAAATAGGTCGGTGATAATGATTTTGCCCCTCATATTAAAAATAAAGTTGAAACAGGCATTGTGTGACAGAAATACATGTGTCCAATATGAAGGAGGAGGAGGAAAAGGAGGAGGAAGAGAGGATGAAGAGAGACCAGGTTAAGGCGAACCATTTCACTCAGCAGCAATCAAGTCAGTGATTCTCAATACTATGTTGAAAAAACTGAATAAAATTTATGGTTTTATTGGAATTTTAACTTACAAAAACAATAATCAAAATCAGTATTTTAAGGTAGGCAAATAGGTAACATATGACTTTTCCAATAATTAATTAATTACTGGTATCATTAAAGAATTCAGAATCTGTGTTCATTAAAATGCAGGGAGAGCTAAGGACAGCCTGGGACTGACTTGTAGGTTACCTAGATCAGGGCTCAGCAGACCACATCATACTTTACTGAGGAGTTTTAGGAGAGGAAAGGACACGAGCCTAACTCAAACACAAAGGCCTGAAGGAAAACAACAAGTTAAGTCCTGGGAATCCAGATTATCAAGACCAAAGGACAGGGGGCATTTCTCCATGGAGATGGAGCTGGGAGTGAGAAACTAGGCATCTCTGGAGCAGGGAAAAGAGCTTCCTGCCATAGCAGCCAGAGACTCAGAGGGGTTACTCATGGGCACCTGGTGTCTCAGGATGTCTCCAGCTGGCTTGAGGACCTCAGATCAGAGTGGAGAATTGCTCTCCAAAAGTCACACAGCCTCTGCTGTCACACCTCTAAAAGCAAAATGGCAACTAGGTTTTATTACTTTCCTAGGAAGCTATTCTTTGCGTTGGCCCGAGTTCTCTCTCTGACACATCTAAATATGTTTCTGCAAAGGAATTGTACACACACGCTTGGTGCTTTCTTTGCAGGAAAACTTTTAAGTGTTAAATATGAACATATAATATTCTTTGTATTTTTCAGATATTAAATTTCTCAACTCTTTTTTTAGTGATCCCTGAAGTGAATTTAAAAAAATTTTTTTTTTTAGTTGTCGATGGACCTTTATTGTATTCATTTATATGTAATGCTGAGAATCGAACTCAGTGCCTCACACGTGCTAGGCAAGTGCTCTACCACTGAGCCACAACCCCAGTGAAATTTGTACTCATATTTTACCATTTGT
Organism: Geosciurus inauris; assembly: GCA_004024805.1. NCBI lineage: Eukaryota > Metazoa > Chordata > Mammalia > Rodentia > Sciuridae > Geosciurus > Geosciurus inauris. The sequence goes on along the minus strand of PVHX01008129.1, from coordinate 10,795 downwards.
CTAAACTCTCTGCATATATTTCAGTTTCTCTCTGTTATCTAACAATGAACATCATAAGACAGTTGTTCCCTATCAATGGAAGTACAATTAATTCTTCCAAATTGGGGAGTTCACTTGCCACCCTTGATACTGGTGAAGGTTACAGCAGATATATTTTTAAATTTTATTTTATTTTTTCATGTTTTTGTTGGTGCATTACACTGGGACTGATGGGATTTCTTGTTACTCAACTGAGTATAATTTGAGTTACTGAGTCACTCAACAATATAATTTGGCCAGTATCTCTCCCCAGCACTTCCTTCCCTGCCTCCCACCCCTTGGTCTTTTTCCTCTAGAATCACCCTTTGATTTTCATGAGGTCTGTCCCCACCTTTTTTTCCTTTTTCCTCTCTAGCTTCTGCCCATGGGAGAAATACTACTCTTGACTTTCTGAGTTTGACTTATTTTGCTGAACATAATGATCCCGAGTTCCATCCACAATGGTATCTAGTTGCTTCTAAAGTAGGCAGTGTGCGTATTTTCTGACCTCCAGTTTGCCTCCTGATATATCAACAAATCCTCCAAAATGCCCTCGCTAGCATCAAAACCATTACCATTTTCTAAGCAAGCATTTAAATGCAGATTTATTTTTTTTCTGCAAGTATTTTATTCTTAAGTGATGATACATCTAGAATATTTCTGGGACACAATTCTATTATATTTTTAACAATTATGTTGTAGAAATATAGGTCACTTGGCAGAAAGTAATGGCAGTATTATTAATATTTTTTCTGGATATTCTATTTCAATAGGATAATTTGATGAGCTATATTAAGGAGCTCATGAGTTGCTAATCATCTGTAAGGGGATGTTGATTTTATACATCCGAAGTAGAATTTTTATATATTCATTACTCTGCACCAAACAATTTCAGATAGTAGTATATGTACTGGATAAAATGTAAAATGATAAAGTTTTTTTCTCTATTTTTTTTCCTGATCTTCCTTTTTTGAAAGTAGGTAGAATACGTAAGGTACTCTGGGTTCTTCATACTTCTTAAGAATGGAATAGCAGTGAGGCATTTTCTTAGGAAACAGACAGAAAACTGGAGAACCTAGAAGATTGGAGACTTCAGGAATGCTATTTTTGACATATTCTTTTATTGGTATGTAGTTGTACATAATGGTGGAATTCATCATTACATATTCACACATGCACATGATATAGTGATATAATTTGGCCAGTCTCATTCTTTGGTATTTTCCTTTTCTCTCCCCTCTTCCCGCCCCAAGTCCCTTTCCTCTACTACACTGATCTTTGATTTTCATGTGATTCCCCCCACACTACTTTTTTTTCCATTCTCCTCTGTAGCTTCCATATATGAGGGAAAACATACAACCCTGGACCTTCTAAATCTGGCTTATTTCCATAATGTTCTCAAGTTCCATTCATTTTCCTGCAAATATCATAATTTCATTTTCCTTTATGTCTGAATAAAACTCCATTGTCTTTCTATACCACATTTTCCTTTTCATTCAGTCATTGATGAACACCTACGCTGGTCCATAGTTTGACTGTTGTGAACTGTGGTGCTGAAAACATGGATATGCATGTATCTCTCTTGTAAGATGACTTTAATTCTTCAGAGTAAATACTGAATGGTATAGCTGGGTCATACGGTGGTTCCATGCCTAGTCTTTTGAGAAGCCTCCATACTGATTTCCATGGTGGTTGTACTAATTTATAGTTCCACCAGCAGTATAAAAGTGTTCCTTTTTCCCCACATCCTCTAGCATTTATTATTTGTATTCTTGATGATTGCCATTCTAACTGGTGTGAGATAAAATTTCACTGTAGTTTTGATTTGAATTTCCCTAATTGCTAATGATGTTGAACATTTGAAAATGTATTTTTGGCCAATTGTATTTCTCCTTTTCAGAAGTATCTGTTCAATTCATTTGCCCATTTATTTATTGGGTTATTTGATTTGTTAGTGTTGTTTTGAGTTCTTTATTCTAGATATCAATCCTCTGTCAGAAGAGTAGATAGCAAAGCTTTGTTTCCATTCTGTAGGTTTTCTCTTTACATTCTCAATTGTTCCCTTTTCAGTACAGAACATTTTTTTAATTTGTTGGCATCCCATTTATTAACTCTTGGCATTATTTCCTGAGCTTAGGTGTCCTGTGAGAAAGTTGTTGCCTGTGCCCATATGCTGAAGTGTTGATCCTACTTTTTCTTCTAAGAGTCTTATAGTTTCTGTTCTAATTCCTAGGTATTTGATCCATTTTCAGTTGACTTTGGTGCAGGGTGAGAAATAAGGGTCTCATTTCATTCTTCTACATATGAATAACCAGCTTGCCAGCACCACATGTTACAAAGGCTATTTTTTCCCAAATGCACATTTTTGACAACTTTGTCAAGGATCAAATGACTGTACAGGTGTAGGTTTGTCCTTGTGTCTTCCATTCTGTACTATTGTTTTATGTATCTGTTTTTATGCCAGTACCATGCAGTTTTTGTTACTATAGCTCTATAGTATAATTCAAAATTGGGTATTCTGATGCCTCCAGCATTCCTTTTTTGACTTAGAATTACTTTCATTATTATAGGTCTTTAATACTCCCAAATGGGTTTTAGTACTTTTTTTGTTTGTTTGTTTGTTTTTGTTCTGTGAAGATTGTCATTGGTATTTTGATGGGGATTGCATTGAATCTGTATTATTTTGGTATTATGACCCTTTTTAGCAATATTAATCCTGCCTATCTATGAATATGGGAGGTCTTCTCATCTTCTGAGGTCTTTTTCAATTTCTTTCTTCAGTGTTGAATAGTTTTTATTGTATAGGTCTTTCACCTCCTCGGATTTATTCTTAGGTTTTTTTTGTTTTTTTTTTTTAAGGCTATTGTGAATGAAATTGTTTTCTTGTTTTCTTTCTCCGTAGATTCATTGTCGGTGTATAGAAAAGCTATTCATTTTTGTTTGTTGATTTTGTAACCTGCCACTTTGGCAAATTTGTTTATTAGCTTTAGCAGTCTTTTGGTGGAGTTCTTTGGATTTTCTAGGTATAGAATCATATCATCTGAAAGCAATGATAATTTGACTTCTTCCTTTTCTATTTTTATCCCTTTTAGTTTCTTCTCTGGCCTGATTGCTCTGGCTAGAATTTCTACCACTACATTAAGTAGGAGTGGTGGGAGTGGACATCCTTGTCTTATTCCAAATTTTAAAGGGAATACAGAAGATATTTTTAAGAGTCAGGCAACAGAGCTGTCTCAGATTGACCAGGTAGTTAATAATCTGGCTCTGCCATTGGGCTTTATTCATACACTGCCCCAGCTCAGCAACCTAAGTTCCTTTATCTTGTCCATACACTGCGGAGCATTTGAGCTTATTGACTTCTCTTGAGTCAATATGTAAGAAGCATTTGTGAGTATTAGTCTGCCAAAAACCTAATAAAATTCAGAATTTTGATGTAGCTATTAAAAAAGTTAATGCAATGAAAATAATTGAGAACAGTTTGAAGAATAAGAGAGGGAAATTTGTCTTCAAATATTTAAGGATTAGTCATCTGAGAAGGAATTAAAGGTCAAATTTCCCTCAGCATTGCAGGATAAACTCCGTATAATATGTGAGGTTTAGTACTTGATTTTCTCTTACTGTTCTGCATTAAGAAACTTCTATCCTCTCTGAACTTTATTTTATTTTGGTTTGCAAAATGGAAATTAAAATGATTGCTACTTCCAAGGCATTGATGAAATAATGTAGCTGAAGTTCTCTAACATATTGAAAGTGCACTTTTTTGGGCAAGTTGCTCAGTTTCCTTTGGCTCATCTTCTTATCCATGCCAAACACTTGTTCATTCCTTCACGCATCTACCCAGTGAGGCCCCTTCACCTCTTTAAGCAATGTCCTGATTTCCTCAAGTCACAGAGACCACCACAGTCCTGTGTTTTCCTTCTCCACGAGGGACCTAGGATGACATTAGGAATCACATCCCTTACTCCTCTTCTAAATAGTTATTTCATAGTTGCTTTCTTTACCCTGAGTTACTAGATTCTAACAGTGTGAAAGAAAATCTGACAAGTTTTAGTTCTTTGTGGGCAATAATGGAAGCATCTGATACTCTTCCGTTATTTATTCACTTAATATGTATTTAGTCCCTTGCCAAACATGGTAGTGTGCTAGCACATATTATTGAATATGAGTAAAATATAATCTTTTTAACCCAAGAATCTTAAAATCCCAGTACAAACAAACAACAACAAACCCAGACATACATGGGGATAAATATGATGCATTACATACCAACTGGCTTATGTTACTTGTAAGATTGTTGGCAAAGCGAGTGCCACAATGGATTCTAATCAGAAATATTGGCAAAGCCTCTGGAGGGAAGTGCTTATTTACTACAGATCTTGAAGCACAAAAGCATTTTGACAGATGGAGAAGAGATGGGAAGTTTTCCATTAAACCTTCCCCGACCATTTCCGTCAGAATCTGCGGCCTACTCCTTTGTATTTTGTTTTCAGATTGATTGCATCAATTATCCCCGGCTGTTTTTCAGTCCAAGTGTGTGGGTGGTGACTGCTTCACCCCACTGCAGCAGGTCTCTGGGGAGCAGATCTCTAAAGTGACTCATCTCTGCATCATTTCCACTGAGATTCAAGTTTAAAGTCCTCTGCACCTCCTACCGAATCCTCTGTCTTCTCGCCAGATGCAGATCTGAGAGAAAGAATATGTATGAAGTGAGACAGAAACTGTGTGCTAAATTGAAGAGGGGAAAAGGATTAGGGAAGGATTGATAACACTCAATGCCATTAAATTGCAGGTCAAACTTCTTCGCTCTAAGGTGTTTGGGAGGATTTGCCAGATTTCCTGTATTATACTGTATTTTGCCATATTTGTAAACTCCTACTTGAAATACGCAGGCGAGGAAGAGATTTTTGGTAATCTTTTCACAACCAAGGATGTTTAATGTCGTAAGATCTGTTCCAGCAGATTTGATTTGTGTTAAACTTGGTCATTTATGCAAGATGCTTTCTACACAAAATGATAAGTGCTTACAGTGAAAGAGATGGGGTTGGACGATGAGAGATGAGTGTTGTCTTGTCATCCATGAAGGAGTTTGAAAGGGGAGAAATCAAGGGAAAATATACAGCCAAGGACAGACTTCTCCTTCATCTAAATTTCAGAAAAATAACATACTTAAAAATGGGGGGATCACACAATCAAGTGGCAATGGAGCAGAAAAAAAATATGAATTTGGTTAAAATTTTTAACTCACAAAATGTTTCCATCAGTTAAAATGAGAAATTAGAGTATGTTATCCAAGGTGACAATACATAAAACATGTACTTATTATTTATTTGTTGTGAGAGAGGCTGTAGTAGGTTGAATAATGGCCACCCTAAAATATAAAATTTTCCCTAGAATGTGTAAATGTTAATTTATTTGGAAAGATGGCCATTGCTGATGGGTTTATATTAAGGACCTTGCAATGGAGAGATTGTCTGTTATCAGGATGGTCCATAAATGCTGTCATTAATGTCCTCGGAAGACAGCCAGAGACTGATTACAGTCAGCAAGAAACAATGAGACCATGAGGGATGCAGAGTTGCCAGGAGCCTGAAGAGCAAAGAACGATGGCCTTCTGGGGATGTCTCTGGGAGTGTGACCCTGCCACCATCTTGATTGGGGGCTTCTGACCTTCAGAACTGACAGAGAATAAATCTCTGTGGTTTTAAACCATCCGGTTTGTGGCAATTTGTTTGAGTGATCCTAGGAAATGAAGACAGCTGTCTGATTTCTATAAATGGAAGATGATCTGAAAAATTACAGTTAAAATATATGGGCAACTTTTTAGATAGCTAAGCTATATAACATAAGCCTTTATAGACAATGAACATAAGCCTTTGAAATAAGAAGTAATGTTTTGATTGATAGTATGTGGGTAGCATGTGAAGATGAAAGGCCTCAAGTTTAGAGGGGAGGTGCTCAGTGGTCTGCAGGTCTCAGAGGGAACTCCAGGATGAGAGGTCTGTGGACTTCTGCAGGGCATAGTCTAGAAGTAGGTGTGTGTATGTCAATCAATTCATATTCCAATTATCCTGTGGTGAATTCTGGGGTAAAAGATTGAATACATTGGTTAAATTTTCTCTAAGTGTTTTATGGTACCACTTGAAATTTGTTTTACAATTTTTAGGCATAAGTAGGAACAAAGAGAGATGCATTATTCTGATCTGAGTTTATATGAGTTTTAGGCTATCGAGGTCACACAATTTTGACAAGCAATTCAGCAAACACCCATAGGTTATCAAAGGGATGTCAATGAATTTGTGTCCTGTGAAATGTTTTACTAAAAATCACTTTTCTCCTATGGTCCAGAATGAATCTGAGATGTCCAGCTGTGAATAGCCTAAGGGTCTCAAAGCGTCTGAAATGCTAAAGCTGATAATGCATGGGTTGGTCTTCATGGGCAGGGGAGGTGGGTACCAATAATGTGGTACTCACAGATGTCTAATGTGATGACTCTGTATTTTATGTGGAGTAGACTGTTTTAAACTTTTCATTTGTATTGGTGTCTAGTTTTTTCAAGTCACTATAATTCACTTACCATGTCAAATTTCACATAGGGAGGAGTATCATTTGTAATGAGTATCACTTTCACATGGATAGTGTAGGGTTACTGTGACAAATAGCACAACTGGATGACTTAAACAACAAAAATGTATTTTTTCAAAATTCTGGAGGGGGTATAATTAATCATATAGATAGTAAGGAATGTTTATACTTATGAATTGTAAAAATAGACACATTCACTCTACAAATGTAATTATTCATGTAAAAAAGATAATGATTCCTTATACTGTGAAAAGTTGGAAAAAAAGTGTTGATAACTCAGCATGTCTTTTCCCTTACCCTATATTATATGGAAACCTCCATGTTAGGAAAGAGATATTCCTCTGTAATATTTAAACCTGCATTCATTGCAATACACGAGCCCATAATTCTTCAAAATGGTACCAGACAATTCAGATTGGATTATTGTCTGAATTCATAATCTTCACCTAAGATCAATGGGAATCTCAACTGTGCTTCTCCCACATTGTATGACATGAACACCAATACCATTTAAAGCCTGTTGACATTTTCAGGTGTATCAGAAATATTTTTTTAATATTTATTTTTAGTTGTAGGTGGACACAATATCTTTATTTTATTTTTATGTGGTGCTGAGGATTGAACCCAGTGCCTCCCGCATGCTAGGCGAGCAGGCTACCACTGCGCCATAACCCCAGCCCCCAGAAATATTTTTTTAAGAGCAAGTTTCAGACACGATTCATAAACTGTATCCTGCAAGACATGGCAAGTTACATAAAAATTTTGAAATCTCTCTGTTAAACAAAAGTAAGATGTTTCTATGTTGTAGCATTTCTTTGAAGTTTTTAATTTTCTAAAGTGAATTAACATTGGTGAATATAAAATGAAATATTTATATAACTTGTTTGTAGAACATTTTGTGGAAGGAGCTCTTGGAATACACATTTGAAAGCAGAAAACATGGAGAGCCCTTCATTCCTGTCAACTTTCCTTCTCTTAGAAACCTGTGGATTTTCACTCCTATTTCTTTCATGAATTATATAAGGTCTTTTATTAGTAGGGTCTATATACGCATTGTCATGGGACTTGTGGACCTACTTAGATGTTCAGTGCTGACCCTCAGGCTGTCCTCTACTTGAAAAAGAATGTGCAACCTGTGAATGCAATCTCTGGAGCTGGGCAGGGGTGGAGAGGCCAGGCTACATGGGGGCAGTTGCCTTCAGCAGGGAGGCTGAGGGCCTGAAACCAGCTGGCCCCCAAGAGCATGTCCAAGAGGCTGGCAGACTGCTGCTCAGCAGAAATCTCATCAGCTCTAGGAGGTCTATGAAACTATCACTTGGGAACCAGCAACATTTTTACACGAGGGAAGTGAGTTTCAAAAGGATTTTCTAATTGACTTGATATTCAAACATATGCTAACATACACAACTATGAATTTGAACACAAGGTTTGTGTTTTGCTCTGCTTTTACTTCAAAGCCTGCTCTCAGATTTGAATGTACTTAGAGTCCCAGAGCTCACCTGTACCTTGCTGAGTATTCTTCCCTTATCTTCAGAAAATTTTGAAGAAATAGTGGCTCTTATTTGTAAAGAATGCTAACGTTTGTCCAAGGATTTGCCCAGGGTCATGGAGCCTTTAGTGGCTTGGTTAATACATACTTTTCCCGCCCAAGGAACATTTCTACAGGTCAGAGAAATATTATATAGTGGTGAAGTGTGATATGTGCTAGTGGACATTGCAATTTAAATCTATCATTTATTGTTTATCAATTTTATGACTTTAAATTTAGAAAAAATTTTCAGGCTTAGTGAGCCTGAAATTTATTATAGATAAATTATATAGGGCCTACAAATAGGTGACAATATAAGGTATAAATATTGTTGATCAATGAACGATTTGTGATACAGAGTATAAAATTTGGATTTCATATTCAAGGCAAGATGTATAATTTAACAATGATCAGAATGATCACAATATGTGCTTAGGTCTTCAATTTCTAGCATAATTTTTACATATTCATATTTATGTTAGAATGAGTAAATAAATTCAGTGGTTGTCAGCTCCAACTATGATTCAATATTATTGCTTAAAATGGCACAAATACTGTTAGAAATTGAGCCTTCAGTCTTCTTCACTAATCAATCTTAAACTTTAATTACATTATTTCTAATTATTACTGTGCTTGGATTTCAGCTATAGTGACTGAGAAACTGTTTATTATAACATCATGATTTCCAACAATTTCTAAGATTAGAGTAGACTTCATACAGACTGTTAACAGCAGTGTTTGTAACAGCACACCAGAACGTCTCATTTGAGATCTAATTAAGGCAATCCATGAAGTAATTAATAGAAACTCACAATTTTGAGAAAGAGAGAGAGGAAAATCTTTCTCAGTTTGACACCTCAACGATGAAGTGATTCCAGTTCTTTTCATCAAAAGAGCTTCTTTTGCTTAATAAAGACCACATTAAAAAACATGAGGTTTCATATTTATTTATTCCCTTCTGTCTTCTAAGGCCTTTTCATTATGCATTATGATTTCAATCTCCAGAATCCACAGGCTCATTACAGTAAGAATGAAATAACTGGAACATCATTTTAGACACAGGCTACAATTTGCAAGTTCAGTCAAAACAGTTTGTGTGATGGGTACTTACTCGAAATTCATATTTAAACTGCTATTCCCACACACATTGGAACGAAGCAATTTGAATCCATAAAATTAGAGTTAACGATGCTATCTTAATACTATCTCTCCTAAATCCTTGTGTACTTACCAGGAATCTGGCAAAGAACCAATTCAACAGATATTTCTACTTCCTTTTTTTCTTAGCTTAAGTGTGCCAATTCAAGGTGCAGCAGCATCTAATACCTAAAGTCTGAAAATGACAGTATCTTTCCCCAATTACCTCCTAAATCAAACTCGTGGGGATATGGGTAGCAGACTGAAAATAGCAAACGTGGACATTCCTGCATGGTCGAGAGCAAAGAACCTGGAGCCCAGATCCAGATAGGGGAGGTGGACGCACTTTGGATGTTTCCTCCGGGGACCTGAGTGAGGGAGAATCGCTGCAGCCCCCGAGTCTCAGACCCCCATTGAGCAGATGAAGACAGATGAAGTGGATGAGCCGCAGTATTGACATCCAGTGCCACACACGCTGCAGTCCTCAACCGTGTGTGTGTGTGTGTGTGTGTGTGTGTGTGTGAGGTTTCTTTGGTGTCATGACCATAGAATTCTATGCACGGCATTTAGCTTTTGCCTGGCCCTCGTCCAAGCACTTCCTGAACATTAATGAGGCACATGTATCATAACTGCCTTTTGATTTTCCAAACAGGTTTATTTACTAATAAACAGTTCATATCCAACTCACTCATTCAAGGTATAGCTCAATAACTGAGCACCCTCATGAAGTGCTGTGTACGTCACCACAGTCGATTTAGAAATGCATCCAATACCTTAGAAAGGAGCTCTGTACACCTTAGCCCTCACTGGCACCCATTTCCCCATCTTTTCCAGCCTTAGGGGACCACTAAAACACTCCTGTCTCTATCAGCGTGCCTGTTCTGGGTGTTTGATGTGGATGGAATCACATGATCTGTGTCCCCTTGCATCCAGCTCCTTTTACTTGACATAGTCCATTTGGGGTTCATGTACCTTGCAGCAGGTACTATCACCTCCTTCCTTTAAATTGTGAATGACGTTCTGATGCACCAGTGCCCCCACATTTTATTTATCCACTCTTCAGTTGATGGACATTTAGCATCCTCCTGCTTTCTTGGCTATCATAAATCATACTCCTATTAATAATCATGTGCAAGATTGTGTCCTGATGTCTGTTTCTATTAATCTTGATAGCTTGGAGCAGAATTACAGGTCAGAGGGCTGTTTGATGTTCAGTCTGTGGAAGAAGGGACAGGCTGTTTTCCAGAGAGGCTGCCCCACATGCATCCCCACCTTCAGTACATGAGGGTTCCCATATCTCTACATGCTTGCTGACATTTGTCATTTCTTTCTTTTTTTTTTTTTAATTTTTATTCTTGTTTTATTTAGGCTTACATGTTGACAGTGTAAATTGACTCACTGTACATAGATAGAGGATAACATATCAATTCTCTAGTTGTAAGTTGTATAGAATCACATCATATATGCAGTCATACATAAAGTTAGGGTTATTATGACCATCATATTCCATCACCCTTGCTGTCCCCATGC